>PVIR01009633.1:23718-52667 GCA_004026965.1 Petromus typicus | reverse complement strand
TTGTAGTATTTTAAATGGCAGGTAGGCTGAAATAATGTAAAATCTATTATTACAAACTTATTTAATATGTTGTTATTTGGTTTAAATCAATGCTAATGCTTTTTACTTTTCATAAGAGTTTAAGAAATTTTAGCAGAACTATAAAATGAAGAATAAAAGCAAATGTAGGATTTCTAAGGAGAAAGATGGTATAGAAATTTTGTACTCTGGAAAAGGAGATAGAAGAAGATATCAAAAAAATGGAAGGACATACCTTGTTCCTGGGTGAGAAGAACCAATATCATTAAAATGGCTATACTCCTACAACTACTATATAGATTCAACACAATTCCAATTGAAATCCAAACAGCAGATTTCACAGATCTAAAGAAAAAAAATCCAAACATTCATCTGGAAACACAAAAGACCTAGAGTAATGAAAGCAATTATAAGCAACAGGGACATGGTGTGTGTGTGAGGTATTACAATCCTGAACCTGAAACTATACTAGAAAGCCACTGTGATAAAAACTGCATGGCACTGGTGAAGCAACAGACCTGAGGATCAGTGGAGTAAACTAGAAGATCCAGAAACTACTCCAGATACACTGAGTCACTTCATCTTTAACAAAGGAGCCAAAAATCCTCAATGGAGGAAAGATAGCCTCTTTAACAAATGGTGCTGGAAAAACTTGGCTTTAACTTGCCAAAGACTAAAGTTAGACCTGTCTTTTTCACCATATAGCAAGTTAAAATCAAAATAGATAAGAGACTTAAATATTAAAACAGACACACTAAAACTGCTGCAGAATAGGTTAGATAAAACTCTTGAAGACATTGGCTTAGGGAAAGACTTCTTGAATAAAACCTCTAAGGTACATGAATTGGCAGAAGAAATCAACCATTGGGATCTCATTCTATTAAAAAACTTCTGCACAGCAAAGGACACCACCAACAGAGCAAAAAGGCATCCAACAATATGGGAAAGAATCTTTACCAGCTGCTCCTCAGACAAAGGGCTACTATCTAGAATATACAAAGAGCTTTAAAAAAAAAAAATCAGCCCACTCAAATTTAAAGACCCAATACAAAAATGGGCATCTGAAATGAATACATACTTTTTAGAGGAAAAAGTAAGAGCAGCTAAGAAGTATATGAAGAAATGCTTAATATCATTGGTTATTCAAGAGATGCAGATGAAAACAACACTGAGATTTCATCTCTCTCCACAAAGTATGGCTGCTGTTCCAGAATTAGGCAGCAACAAATCTGGCAAGGCTATGGAGAAAAAGGAACCCTTTTCCAATATTGTTAGGAATGTAGATCTTACATAAATACTAAATACTAATATTAAAAGTAAATACCTTTACTAAAGGCCAGCCTGAACTACAAAGTGAGATGCTGTCTCAAAAAAACCTAAAAAAGAACCCCCCCCCAAAAAAAAAAACCTAAAAAAAAAAAGTGCCTGTTCTTATGTGGGCGGTATGTTCTGATAATAGTATTATCACACTTCTCCTGGGGTCTTGCATTTACCGTGAAGTATGTGACAGATTACTTGGTTAGTATTCCCACAATTTAAGATTACCAAGTATCAATATTAAAGAAAATTAGAATAATTGAACTCATCTAAACTTAAGATTCAAATTCAAGAATGAAACAAAGGAAGATGAAATATATCTTTAATATCTTCTACTTTAAAATTCAGTGATGATAGGCCATTTTAGAGGCTACCTACCATGGGGAGTGAGGGAGCACAAGGAGTTTGGACATTAACCAGTGAGTTTGGGAAGGATGGAAAAGACCCAGGTTTAAAAAAAAATTCTTTTGAACATAAGGAGTATGTAAAGGAAACACAATCTTTCATTAAATTAACACATATGTATTTATAAGATACTATTTTATTCTAGGTATTACACTAGAGGATAGAATAAAGCAGTGAACAGTGAAAAATCCTTGACCTAATGTCATTTACTTCTTAATAGAGTAGAAAGAAAATAACGAGGGTGAAAAATGAGCTTCACTCCCACCATGGTATCCATAGATGCTAGTGATCCACATAGTTTGAAGCTCAAAAATGTCCCCAGATTCCTCTTGTACGTCTATTTTTGTTTCCTTTACAGCAGTTCTCCAAAGATGTTTTAAAACATAAAATTCAGTGATGATAGTTCCTAGATATTTCTGTCTTGCTGTCTTTCATATAAGACATAGTTAATTAGTTGTTGTTTTGTAATGTTTGTGACCCTCAATTTACTTATAGATCAATGTAATATTCCTTTAACAGAGTTACTATTCTATATTGCAAATGTGGGTATAAAAATCAAAACAATGAATCTTTAGAAAGACTAGAAGTCACTCTGTTTTCTAATACTGCTCTACTCCATGACTGAACGAAATTGTATAATCAGACATTGGTAATCTGGAGATATAAATGATAACACAAATGGTGCTAGGTGCTTCAGCTAGGACTTGAGTGAAAAACTTTTAGTGGGTTAATGAGACATGTAATCAGAATAAAAAAGATGGCACCTAAGCCAATTGTACCACTAACCAAATGCTGTATTTTAATATAATTTATAATTATCTTTTTGACACTTATTGATGGTTATACTATAAAACTCATGTAGATAAAATAAATCTGTAGTACGTGACCTCATCAAGTTGTTTTTAATGTAAATTTAAAAAATAATTTAACTCATTCAAAATGAGTTTCATAGGAAAGAAAGTCCTCTGACAAGTTAATGGAAGGTGTGAAATGCATTTGTAATACATCTAGGAGCTCCGCTTCAGTGGGAGATAACTAACAGGCTTTCACAAGCCGTTTAGTCTCTCTTCTTTCTCTGGCAGGACGATGTCTAACCCATTTATAAAGACAGAAATGCTACCCTTTCAGTTTGACTTTATAGAGCAGAGAAATGGAAACATATTTTAGGTAAGAGGAAACTTTCTGGGCCAAATTAGGAGCCAGAGAGTATAAAAAAGAGCAAATATGTTATGGAAAATAAAATATAGTTGGGCTTTTAATATTAGACATAGGATATTCAATAAATAATGAAAGTTCTCGAGGTAGAAGACAATCTTAAATCATTTTACTTTTTGCTATGAGGTATGTCTTTCTTATAATCTGGAAGTATTTATAAGATGCTAATTTTCATGTATTTATGAAGTCAAAGAATGTAATCCATCCTAACTCATCTTCAAAACTTCTGATTAGATTTGAAAGAAAAGTGTTATGGATGGAGAAGCTGAACAAAAGATATCTTGGATCTGAGATGTATATGTGTTCTGGGTGCACGTAGCTTATTCCAAGAAGAGTTTTTAGAATCAGACTTTGTCAGATTGATTTAAATAGGAAAACATGAAGGAAGAGGATTAAATATGTTCCATTCTGTCAGCAACTTTTGTCATCCTGTTTTAATTGTGTGTAGTCTCCCCCCCTTCCCCATCTTTGTTTTCTGTAGATGCTCCTGTGTTTCCACAGTGCAGTTTCTTACAAGATTTATGTATAGTTATTGTCTCTTCCATCTCACTTCTCCATCTTTCCTTTTGTTTATCAGCCCATTCTAATGGAATTTTCACCACTACTACATTTGAATAAAGTTATTCTAGGTAAGGTTGCCAAAAACCTTTAATGATTCCAAATCTAATGTTCTTTGTGCTCTTGGCTTTTCAGTAGTCTTTCCCACAACTGCCTATTCACTTGTACTTCGTTAGTGGACTGTCGCATCTGTACTCTTCTCAGTTTTTTTTGCTCACTTGATAGCCAGTTCTTTTCTTTTCTTTCTTTCTTTCTTTTTTTTTTCTTTTTGAGACAGGGTCTCGCTTTGTAGTTCAGGCTGGCCCTGAGCTCAGCCTCAAACTCACATCACAGCAATCCTCCTGTCTCTGCCTCCCGAGTGCTGGGATTACAGGCGTGAGCCACCACGCCCGGCACTGTGGTATGTGGTGCTGGTTGCTGCTGGGGTGAGTCTCCACACCCAGTATTGTA
Source organism: Petromus typicus (assembly GCA_004026965.1). Taxonomy (NCBI): domain Eukaryota; kingdom Metazoa; phylum Chordata; class Mammalia; order Rodentia; family Petromuridae; genus Petromus; species Petromus typicus. The sequence goes on along the minus strand of PVIR01009633.1, from coordinate 48,704 downwards.
TGTGGTTACCGGGGGTTGAATCCAGGCCCTTGCGCTTGCAAGACAGGCACCGGAACCACTGAGCTAAATCCCCGGCCTAAATATTGAAATCTTTAAGGCTCAATTCTTATCTCTTTTTTTCTAATTAAGTTTTTTATTTCATAGATTTTCCTTTAATTCTATAACTTCAGATCCTTTCCTTTGTACAAATATCCTCAAAATTTTATGTGTCCGGCCGTGAGCACTGTCCTGAATAAAGTACAGATAACTGATGTCAGCTTTCTCCAGGACTCTTCTGTAAACTGCAAAGCAACCCGGAGGCAGCAGAACAGGGCAGAAACTCCTTGGCTGCCGAGACTCTTCTCTTACCTGTGTCTGCCTTTATTTTCCCCATCTCAGTAGTTAGTATTACCTTCCATTCACTTGTTCAGGACAAAAATCTGGGAATTATTTCTAAGTCTCTCTGTCACCTTTCACCACCATCCAATCCATCAGCAGTTTTTGTGACATCTATCTAAAATCTGTTCTTTTCCCTCTGTTCTTCTTCCTATCATTCTAGACCAAATTGGCATTGTGGGCTGCCTGAATAAATGCAGCAATCTCTGCATTGGTTGTGACGGTGAATCTTGATTGTAGCCTGCTGCCTGAGTTGAGCAGCTCTTCCCTGCCCTGCCTTTCCACTATGCCACTTCTGTCTTAGCCAGCTGACCATGCCCTTAATCCTCGGATGCTGTGAGACAAAGTGAACCTCACCTCCTGTAACTTGTGGGTGTCAGGTATTTTGTTCTAGCTGTGGAATGCTGACCAACACTTCAGTCTTCCTTCCCTTTTCCTTCCATTTTCTGTTCCTCTGTCATCTTTTCAAGTAGCAATCAGCGACCTTTTAAAAAGTAAACTCGATCATGATTGCACTTTTCCCCAAAACTGCTACTGACTTGTATAGCACTGAGGGTTAAATGTGTGTTCCTTGTTTCAGTACGGATATTATCTACCCCTGATTTACCTCTCCATATCATCTTACATGCTCAATATAGCACTTCAGCCACACTGGATGTCTTTCTGCCCCTGTAACCTACAAAGTGGGTTTTCCTAAATGGGGCCCCCACAGTTGCTAGTTCCTCTCCTTGGTGTCCTTAGCCAGGCAGGTCTCAGCTCAAAGATGCTGCCCTTGGAAAGGAGTTCTCTGACCTCTCAATCTGAAAGGAGCTCCCTGTTATATTTCTATGATATGCTTTTTGGAGCATTTGGGGTTCTATTAAAAAAACTTGTTAATTTGTCTACCTGTTACTATGTCTCGGCTCCATGAAAACCATGAATATTCAATCTTGTTCCGTCTAGTATCTGTGTATGAATGAGAGATGTTTGATTAATGGTTTCAAAATGTTTTAAATCTTCTTAAAGATGAGAAGTCTTTAAAATCAAATGATTTTTTCAATTCCTTTTGGTTTGCAGTCAAAACAAGTCAAACTGAATGGTTAAATTCATCCAAATGAAATTATAGAATGTAGCAATTTTAGCATATTCTATTTACTGCAGTTCTGCATATCCTATGGGACCATGAACTGTGAGAGATTCCAGTCTGTTGTGTGTGTCCGAGGAACCTTAACGGGAGAGAAGGGGAGCAGGGAAGGATTCATCTCACTCAGTTGACCTGAAGTTAGGTCAAAGCTTTCATTCCCTTCAATACCTGCAGTACAGTATTCACTCCTAAGAAAATACAAGACCCATTGGGGGTCCTTCCCATGACTATGAGGTGACTAGCAACCACTTTGAGAAGTGCCATCACCCTCCAGCAAAGGTAACACAGAGGAAACTAAAATCATGGAGGTTAGAAGATGTCTGGATGTTTGCAGGGGACTCATGCTGTACATTTGATTTGAGAAAAGCCTCTGCCTACTCAGTAACACTGCCTTTTTTTACACTGTGACCAATTGGAAGGGTGAGTGGCTGTGCCTCTACAGTTGCTGTGAGACCACTCTTCCCCTCATATTGGCCATAGGAGTATCTTTGTTGAAAAGCTCTTCTTTGCTGGAAATCATGACCCGGACAGAGGGCTGCAAGCATTTTGGTTTTCTTTGCTGGAAGCCCTAGGAAATTGAGCTGTTGAAATATGCCATAGAGAATTGTGTTTAACTGTGTAGAAAAGATAGGATTGTTTTAGGTGCAAATGAATGTTAGAGTACATATGATTTGTGGTGATAATATCAGAATTTTCCCCTTAAAAGTGTGTAATGATTCATTCATTAAATTCTGTTCTTTCAGGGTGTTTAGGAGAAAGCTGTGAAGTATGATTATAGAATGTTTGGAATTGTTGCAGCCTGTGTTTTTTATTGATATTATTCATGTAACCTTTTCTTTGTCACTAAGTTCTAGTGATCTTTGGCTCTGTAAAGGTTATGAGGATGAAAGTTTTGACTTGTTCTTGTCCATGTGGACTTTATCAATTAAGGAAGGCCGTAGTTACTAAGATCTTACCCTTTGACAAACACTTGCTGGACAGTACATATTTTAAGTGATTCCCAGAGGAATCTTGTGAGTTGGGTTTTACTGGTCATTGACCATTTATTTAACAGTTATTTAACCCTATATTTTCTTGAAGCATATGGATATTTTACAAATGAATATATGGAAGCTCTGAGCCATTGTTACATGCTTATGATTATGGAGCTATTGAAACACAAAATGAATTCAAGTTCAAGTGTTGACTTCTGAGTTTAATCTATAACAAGGATCTCTATGTTTTATTTCTTCTCTTTAATATTTTCCTGATACCAAGATTTAGATAAATATGAACACACTACATATAAAATTTCCAGCCTTTGTTATAATTACTAATAGCATTAATCTGACAACATTACTGAAGTGTTCTCCTGATTGTCATTTTATACCGAGATCTCCGAATACACACTAGGATTCTATGAATATTTCTATCTGAAACAGTAGATGTTTTAATTATTTTTTAGACTTCTTGTGATTATGTTTGGGTTTCTTTGAGACTGAGTTTTACACCCTTCCAATTGTTGGCAAATACTCATTCTGGAGAAAATCTACCCATCTGTTCAGCTGCTAGCCAAAACATCACTAACAGTCAAAATAGCAGACTCAGGCTCACATGAATTATGAGGCACTGTAACTGAGTATAAGTCAGATTCCAGTCAACAGATGTGGAAAGAGGTACAGATTGGATATTTCAGATGCAAATGCTCAGAAATCTGACTTCTGAGCACTGACATTACACACAAAAAGGTTAAGGTTTTAAAGCATTTTAGATTCTATTTTTTTCATACTGAGGATGCTTAACCAGTATAGTACACATAGATATAACAGAACCCCCAAAATCCCAATCCAAAACACTTTTGGCCTAAGGCATTTTAAATAAGGTAAACACAGTCATTACTTGGGATGGTTTGAAATTTTTTATTCTATGAAATGAAGGCATGTAGAGGAACATACATGTCAAAAATTGATTTAAAGATTTCATTAGTGTTAGAATTGAAGAATAAAAAATGACTAATCATTTAGCTTAAGTGCCGTCTGTATTACATATAGGCTCAGTAATTCTTAGGCCTACAAGGAATGCTGCTGGAGCTGTACTGGATGGAGGTCTAATTGAGATGGGGGTCACTGGCCATTTATGTAACAGTGCCCTATATTTTCTTGAAGCACATGAATATTTTGCTGTGGTTTTCGTGAATGGTAATTAATCTGTACCCCCTCCTAGCATTGGGAAATGAATACTGGCAAGCACTCTGCCACTTAGTCACACTTCTCTCCCTTTTTATTTTATTTGGAGACAGTGTGTCTCTAAGATGCTAAGGCTGACCTTGATCTTGTGATCCTTCTACTTCAACCTTCCAAGTAGCTGGGATTACATGTATATGCCACTATGGTGTTGTTCTGTGTGCTAAATTTTTATTCAAAAGGAGAAATATTGTGCCTACCTTTCTACTTTTTGAACAAGTTTTCTGAGATTTATTCATGATGATGCATATAGCTACAGGTCATTGATTTATCACTCTGTAGTTTTCCATTATGTTCATATACCACACATTGTTTTCTGTCCTTAGCAACTACACATGTCATTGCAATGTACATTTTGCATGTATCTCCTAATGAACATGTAAAGAATTTTTTTAAGGATATGGGGAATATATAGCTTCTAATGGAGTTATTGAGCCATGGATTTGTTGATCTTTGCTTTACTAGATAAGCCTAAATTGTTTTCCAAAACAACGGTGTATATTTATACTTAACCATCTATATTCCAAATGTTTGCAAACATTTAACATTATAGCATTTAAAACTAGCATTTTAATTATATTTTACATTTTAGAAGATTTTGTTTTACGTGGACAGTTTCAGTGTTATTTCTTTAAATGTTTTAAACGTAGTACAATACTGAATTATAGGTTCTGAGTGTTGGTTCAGCTGTATATTTCTCCTGAGTCTAGCTCATTGGCTTTTGTTTACTTGTTTTGTTTTATTTTTTAATTGTAAACTTATACTCTATACATTTTTACAGGTATGAATTGAAGATGTACTTATCCAGAGTGTGTTTGCTTTTTATTTTTTTGACTAATTAGGGCATTAGTAGCCCTCTAAGGTTAATTTCTGAGCTTGTAGTTTCTTTGACCATAAATGTAATATGAATTTATACTGTGAGCATGGTTAAATACTCACTTGAAGAATTGAATCTATAAATTAATTACACCTTTTATCCAGTGGTAAGATCTAGATTGACACCATTCTTGCTTTATCTTGCTGTGGGATAGGTTTACTCTATCTGCAATTATTCTAATTCATGAGGTGTTCTAATTCACAGAATACAGTGGTGCTTTTGTTCACAAACTTAATTCTTTCTGTGATTCTGGTTGCAAACTGAATTGGACAAGAACTGAATCAACCTTCTCTGTAAGGTCAGCATTGAACCTAATTATTCAATTAGGTTTGATTCTCATTCAAGTCTGTATCCAGCTCAGTTTGATATCCTCGATGTAGTCCTTTGGAATCTTAAATCTCTGCAGGAGTTTTTTTTTTTTTTTTTTTTTTTTTTTTTTTTTTTTTTTTTTTTTTGACTTTTCAAGCTAGGCAAAGGCCAGTCTAGCCCTTCCACAAAGCACTGTAGATTTCATATTTCCATACTGAGGATGCTTAACCAGTATAGTCTGCATTGGATGTAATAGAACTCCAAAATGTGAATTTCAGAGACCTTCCTTAGTTAAATGGTTCTCTAGTTTGAAAGTTAACTTACTTCTCTGAATTCTGCTATTACTTGAACATAGTCATGTAGGAATTTTTTTTTCTCATCATCTAAGTAATGAATTTTGCTCCCTGTGTGCCTCACTGCCCTCCCTTCCCACCCTCCCCTCATCCTTCCTTTCTTTTCTTCAGGGCCTCACACATGGTAGGACCACTGACCTACATCCCTGGCCCACTTATTTATTTATTTATTCATTTTTTTTTATGACAGGGTCTTGCTAAGTTATTCAAGCTGACCTAACCTCTAATTTGGGACCCTCCTGATTCTAAATTTTCTGTATGTGTGTATTTTTATGGCACTGGGAAATTAAACATAGGGAGTGCTAAACATAGGAAGAATCTTTTTTCTGTTTTTAAAATTTGAGACAGGATCTCACTAAATTGCCTGAATTGGTCTTGAACTTCTGATCTTTCTCCCTCAGCTCTTATATACTTGGGAGTAAAAGCACATGCCATGAGACTCAAGTCTTTCTTCATCTTTGTATTATTAAAAATTTCAAGGGCTGGGGATTTAGCTCAGTGGTTCCTGCACCTGTCTTCACACTTTTGAAAGTTCATAGAAATATGCTAATATTTTATCTCATACTTAATCCATATTCAGATTTTCCAAATTATCCTTAAGTTTCTTGTGTAAGTGTTTTCTCTTCCATATGAAGATATAGGCAATATAGGGTACGTTTGAAAAGATACTGTCCATATGACTAGTTCACCGTATTGTCAAATATTAAAATATACATTGGACTTTCTGATGTCTGAATCTGGTTCCCTTTTGAGTTCTTACTTTCCTTATAAGTTGTTTGTCATTAGGATATGCAATTAATATATCTTTTATATCCTTTTAAAAAACTTGTACCTTTCAGCTGCAAGATAAATATATGGTTAGCTCATTGACTTTAGCCAAAATATCTATAAACTTTAAGTTTTTCTCATGTAAGTGAGCTAACATTATCATAGAATTCTACTTGTGTTTCCTTTTTCAAAAGTGGGTTAACTGGGCCAGGGATTTAGCTCAGTGGTTCCAGTGCCTACCTTGCAATCACAAGGGTCTGGGTTCAGTCCCCAGTAACCACATACAACAATACTGAATGTGGTGACTCACGTCCACCAGCAAACAATACCACGTACCACAATGGCTCATGCTAGTAATCCCAGCACTCAAGACACAGAGGTAGGAGGACTGCTGTGAGTTTGAGGCTCGCCTGGGCTACATAGTGAGCTCAAGGTCGGTATGAACTACAAAGCAAGACCCTGTCTAAAAAAAAAAAAGCAGGCTAATTGAACCAGTTTATCTTTGGACTTCTCTGAGGTCAGCTAAATTCTGCTAACTCTTTATGATGTCCTTTCTTATAGTTATATCAGGGTAAGACAGAATAATCAAGACTGTGATCCAAGTTATTTTACGATAAAAAACAAAGTAGATAATGTTTTTTCTTACATGCAGAGTTAACTGGATACTAATTCTAAATAGTGGCAACTTTAGAGCTTGAAACTTGATAAATTTAATTTTCCCTGACCTACTTTTAAGGTGGCTCATGATAAAAAAACAGTACAGTGCTGTTGAACAATAAGCACCAAGTAAGAAACATGAAAATGAAAACAAGAAAATGCTTCTGCCTTTTGACAACCTCAAAATTAGTTATGTACTTAACTATGTGCGTGAAGCCCCATGTGTTTGTGTATTTCTTTGTCACTGACTTCACAGCAGCTCTGTAGGATTTTAAATATTTATATTTTATATTTTCCTGCACCTGCCCCATGATAATATACATAGACCATGTAAACAAAGATGCATTTAGTGAAGAGCTTGGAAAACCTCTTTCATCACATCCAGATCTCCATCAGAAATATAGCTGCTTTTGCAAAGACTGTTTAGCACTCAATATAGCAGTCAGTAATCATGCAGATTATAATCGTGAGCTTCTCTTCAAGATGTGTGTGGCCACTGTGGCAATAACTGGTGAATTATTGCATTTTAATTTGAAAGAATAAAAATTAAACTCAGCAGAATAGTTTTTAGAGGTAATAAGCTTTAAAATATGTAATACATATAAACACACTTTTATAGTCCTACTAAGAAACTACCTGGACAGGTGGTTTTTGTGGTTCATGTAGTTTAGCTGAAAAATTTTTTTCATCCCTCGTTTTTTTCAAGTTATCGTTCATCATTACTGAGAAGGTTCTGCTTCTTCTTCTTTAGACTTGTTAAATATCCCAGTAGTTGTCTTAGCATAAAAAATATGAAAATGAAATTTTCACTGGAAAATGAGTATTATAAAATATATGGGACAGTAAAGAACCATTTCCCTTCATCAACATCATTGCTCTTAACCGTTTCAATTTTACCCTACTTCTTGGAGGCTTATTTCTTATAAATACTTTTGAAGTCATTTTATGTGTTATCTTTTCATTTCTTTGTTTTTATCTTAAATAACTTCTGAACTTTATTCACTTTATAAAGTAAATTAATTGTTATTGTGAACTTTAACACTTTTGAAATTTTGCCTCTCTTTGTTTTGGTGTAATAAATCAATAATTGTGCCCATTTTTCTTTTTACATATTTTGTCATGTCTGCCCTGTTTTTCTAGCACTGAGAAGATGCCTCTTAGCTAGATTTCTATGACATTAGACACATTTCTTTTATTTCTTTCATCCATCTTTAATTCTTTTACCGAAGTTTTGAAGTTTTTTCCAAATGTGATACACCTTTGTACTAGTTTGTGATGTAGGATATGAGATATAGTCTATGACTGGATTTCAAGATCTTTCCCTCTTATTTTTCAACTTTTTAAATTATAAGTTGCGAAAAGAAGACCACGTTCTAGTTAGACTAATACCACTATTTCTAAAAATCAAAGTCTGATTCTAGAATGGTACCTAAAAGGTAATCAGTGTGGCCATCTTTTGCCTTCTGGGGTCGGAAGGGAGCCTTTGGTGTTATAATTATGAAAGCCGCCCGATGTGCGCAAATTAGGGGAGCTCTTGACAGCAGGAGTTCAGAAGAACTTATCATGTGAACTGGGAATCTCGAGTGCTACAGAAATGCCCCACATGAAGGAAGAGGAGGAACTGTACTGAGCAAGGGGAAGCAGATGCAAAGAAGACCACGTTCTTTATTCATGAACAAGTTGAAAATGGGTTTACTTAAAGCCAGTGGCCATGACACATTTTTAGGGATCCTAAAAATGCTGTCAAGCTGGGTAAAGCCTCAGCGCAGGGCTGATCTTGACTTTTGAAGAATGCCTGTCTTGGCCTGGCATGCAGTGCATGGGGCAGGCTGGCAGAATAAGCCAGGAGCTGAGTGTCCCACTGTCCTGCAGTAGACGAGGGAACATAGCACCGTCATGTGCCCTGTTTATTTCTACCTCCGTATTTTGCCCCTGTTGTTCTTTTATAATGGATGGGTTATTCTATCCATTTTCTCAAATGTTTCATGGCAGGAGTATGGACTAGAGCATGACCTTGGCCAACTTACATCATTCCTCATCCTGTTTCCTCTTTTGATAACAGAAGGGTTATGTTTGCTTTGCTGATGTAGAATTGAAAAGTATATCATTTAGGTCAGCACTCTCAGTCATAGGTATCTCTGAGAAGAAAAAATATGCTACTTGGTATATCTGTGTGTATATAATATGAAATTTAGAGGAAGATCTAAAGAATACTGATTTCTATTAATAAGATCCCCTTAAGTTTGTTTATTTCTCTGCATCTGTAACCCTTAGTCTACCTCTTGGCAAAAGTTAGTAGTTGTAAGTGGCATAGTGATCCACACTATGTGGTAAGCTTTGTAGACAGACTATATACTTTCTGATACAAGGGCATACTATGTTTGGAGGCAATGTGTCTTCTGGAAGGATACTGAGTGAAAGCAGGTGCTCAAATGTGTTCCTCATATCCCAGGATTATCCCTCTGGGTCCCCTATAATTAAGTAATTTTTATAAGTAAGTTCAATTTTATGCCTTGAGGGTTTTGTTGTTTTTTGTTTTGTTTTTTTTGAGACAGGGTCTTGCTTTGTAGTTCAGGCTGGCCCTGAACTGCACTCTGTAGCCCAGGCTAGTCTCAAACTCATAGTAATCCTCCTCCCTCCCCGTCCGGAGTGCTGAGACTATAGGAGTGAGCCACCATGGCTGGCTGTATATGTGTATTTTTAATTCACATATCATAACTGTATGTGTGTTTGGGATTCAATGTGATATTTCAGCTCATGTAGAAAAAATGTGATAATCAGATCAGATAATTCCTGTCTCACTTCAAACATTCAGCATTTCTCTGTGTTGGGAACATACAGAGTCCTTGTTACTGGGTATTTTGCAATATATGACCAAATGTTAATTACTGTTAGCTCACTCTGTTCTAGAACATTGGAAGCTATTTCTCCATTCCAGCAGCATCCTTGTTGTCTATTTAAGCATCCTATTTGTACCGTCTTCCCTCATCGTTCCTACTTCTGGTGTCTGCTGTTTTTCTCTCTACTTCTACAAGATCAAATTTCTTAGCCTTTACATTTAAGTATAGTAAAAGTGAGAATCCTTTTTGTTTTGGATCTTACTGGAAATACTTTGAACTTTTGCACTATACTTTCAGTATAGTGTTAATTGTGAGTTTGTGATATTTGATATTAGTTGTACTGAGTTACATTCCTTCCCTATTTAATCTTTTGTGAGGTTTTTTTTATCATGAAGAGAGGTTGAATTTTATCAAATTATTTTTCACAGTTTGGATTGTTTTTTATTCATTCTGTTGGTGTGATGTATCATATTTATTGATTTGCATTATGTTAAGTCATTCTTACAATGGGATAAATTGAGTTTGACCATGGTTTATTATCTTTTTATTTTGAGACAGGTTCTCACTTTTTTGTAGTTCAGACTGGCCCTGAGCTCAGCCATGAACTCACAGCAATCCTCCTGCCTCTGCCTCCCAGGAGTGAGCCACCATGCCTGGCATTGTGGTATGTGGTTCTGATTGCTGGTGGACGTGAGTCTCCATGCCTGGCATTGTTGTATGTGGTGACTGGGGATTGAACCTGGGCCCTTCCACTCGCAAGGCAGGTACCGGAACTACTGAGCTAAATCTTCGGCCTATAATAGTTTTGATATATTGTTGGATTTTGTATTCTAGTATTTTTGATCACTTTTTCACTTGGGACATTAGAGGTTTTTAAAAATTATTTTTATTGTGTCCCATCAGGTCTTAGTGTCACAGTAGTTCTAGTATTCTAGAATGATTTTGGAAAAATTTCCTCTATTTTTTGGAATAGTTTGACAAAAGTGAACATTAGTCCTTCTTTAAAAGTTTGCTAGCACAGCTGGGAGGTGGTGTAGTGGCACCATGCCTGACTGGCAAGTGCAAGGTCCTGAGTTCAATTCCTGATACTGAAAAAAAAATGTTTGGTAGAGTACATCAGCAAAGCCACCATGCCTATGTTTTCATTTCATTATATTCTTTCCAATATTGACTGTTGCTATCAAAAATGAAGGCTTTGGTAATAAAAAAAATGGATGCAAAACTTATGTATATGGGGGTGAGGGGTGATAAGGATGGGTAGGGGACTGGGAAAAAATGTGAATCAGGTCATGTCATGTACTGGCACAAATTGTTAATGTTGAGTGTGATCATGAGACATATATATATATATATATAATATATATATAATATAATATATATATAATATATATAATGTACCTATTTCATAATTAAATGTGAAATAAATGAAGGTTTTGGAGTTTTAACATACTCATTTGTGTTTCAGATGTAATACATATTAACTTGGAAATTTTTGTTAATTAAATGACTATATGATTACTTCTGGAAATATCTGTTCTGTGTTTATATGACTGTTTCTAGTGCAAGATGGTATAGGCATCATATTTTACTTATCTTGATGCCACCAATAGTTATTGAAACATTGTAGGTGCTCAATAAATATCACAGAATTTTCTTTGATGCATATACTAGTTACTAGCATATCTCTGCACTATCTAAGCAGATTGTCACAGTTTAAAGTACATGAGTTCTGTTGTTTTTGTGTGAGGACTATACTTAATGAGAGACCATATTAGTAAAGTATGTTTAAAGTAGGAAGTCTCATCCCCTTTTCCTGTCTTTCCCCTTTCCTTTCTTGTGGGGTGTTTCTACTTTTTTCCCTAAATATTGCTGTTCTGCTTATGCACTCAACATGGGCAGTGAGGAGTTTATCTTGTAAGTGTCACCTGTTTCTGTATTGTGGTATCAGTGAAGAGACACTGAGTAATGTTAGCAGTTTGGTTAGTAAGATTATAGCCAAGATATGAGATTTAACTGAAACGTGAGAAGTACATTAAACCAGTTTTTGAAAATCACTTGCTTTTTATGTTTTACTGCAATGCCTTACAGATTCACATTTAGAATGATAATTCATGCTAATAGCTTTCATCTCCCATGAGGTGGCAGAAATCAATTCTAAAATGGCAGAATGAAAGGGTAGAGCAAATAAAGTCAATGAGCTGTCAAAGAATTTTTCTTCATCAAACAAGTCCCAAAGCACCCTGTGTGATACTGACCTTCCCTTAGTCTTCTTTATTGGAATGGTAGACAGATTTGTTTTGTGTTGTTTATCTACAGTATAAAAATTAGCAAACATATTTGGTCAGTGAAACAGAAGGTATTTTAAAATAATACCTTGGAGCAGTATCAATCTTCAGGAAAACGGTGAAGAGGAAATACAGCATTGATTGCTGTTGCTAAGCAACATGTTTCACTGAAGCAGATGTGCCAGGGACAGCGGTGGGATCTGCCAGTGCACCACGCAGGATGAAAAGCAGTACTGCGCTATGATGTTTCCGAGTCGTCAGAATGTCTGTGTTGTAGTTTCCCTTTCCTCTCAATTTTGTGTTGAATATTTAAGAAGCTAGTATCATATGGTCAAATGCATAGATTGTAAGAAAATTGGAACACTTTGGAGATGGTTAGAGGGCTGTAAATGTACAGTATTTGTAGAGCCAATTCCAGGAGAATCAGAATTCCTATTTTATTTCAGAAGTATTATTAATTTTCTATTCATGAATTATTCATTCACTCGTGCATATGTCTCCATATTCACTTACTAACAAGCCACATCCTAACATTTGATTCACCATAATGCTCTTACTGGTCTGCTGAGTCTCATAGTGGGGACTGTGTTTTGTTGCTTTGACTGTGAACTGAAGATGTGATGTTAGGAACTGTAGTATGAGTGCAAAGTTGGTCTAATGACGTATCTTTTGGGCCTTCCATCCAAGAGCTTGACTCTAAAGCTATAAAGGATGTGAGACTCTGCTGAGCAGCTTGTCAAAAAGCTTCTCAGTTTTCATTTCTGATGGTCCAGACCTGAGGTCTGGAAATTGGTATAAAAATATGTATTTTCAACAAGTTTTCCAGATGATACCAGTGGTAGAAGAACCACTCTTGAGAAGTAGATACATTAGTGAAGACTTCATCAGTTACCAGGGAAGATGTACTTGTCTGTTTTTATTTATTACTGGCTGTGGCTTTATTTGTTTAGGTGGCTCTTCAATCTCTCCGTGTTGGAATTGCTTTTAATTTGATAGAGTCAGAGTAGTTTGGGATACTGGAGTACCTGATTGATGGAATTTCTGAGGGATATTGTGAAGCTCACTCGAGTATGCATGCTTGGGACTTGTCCAAGAGCAGGAAATGTAGGTTCTAATGTTAAAAAAAATCCTGATTCAACTGCTATGCAGTGGAGACCAGAGACTGAAACTGCAAGTTGCTTTTGGAAACACAAATTAATGAGTGCATACCTGGACAGACTGGTCACCTATTTATTTTTAATCCAAAGCTGGTAATATTTCAGTGGTCTATCAATTGTAAATCTGGCACTCTTTTAATAAAATCTCACATGATTATAAAATATTGACATAATTAACAAGTACAGTAATTTTCACCTACATAGTGTTTAATTGATAATTTAAAATATTATTCTCTGGTTACATATGTTCTGAATCTCATATGTACTTAATGCAGACCATGTTAAGATGTTGGCCTTATGCCATCTGGTAGTATAAATTAATATATTGTTCTTATTGTTTCATGCAGTGTTTTAAATATTTATCTATCAAAATAAATGACATAGATGACTTGAACACTTAAAACAACTCCAAAATTAAGATCTTTAACTTATCCTCTATCATTTCTGATTTTGTTCTTGATTCTTTACCAGAGTGATTTTTATTGAATGTGTATTATGTACTGTGAGGGAAATTAAGTTTCATTAAAGGCATTACTGTATGAATGTAGAGTTTTAAAATTTTGGCAGCAATCAACAGTAAAATGATCTATATAATTTATAATGGAGACACTTCATTACATTTATATTTTCCAAATTACTTTCATTTTTAAATTAGTTACAGCCATTTGAGTCTGTACCCAGTAGTGAAATAATATATTTTCTGAATATAAACCATCATATATAGTTTGACCTTTAGCTGAATCCAGTAGTAAAGATCAACATGAATTATGCTTGAATGGAAAAGGATTTTAGTGTTGCTCTGTGCTTGCTTTCTCCTCATCCCCCATGCTGTTTAATATTATTAATTTTACTTGAAAGATAATGAGCCAAAAGAGCAACCTTAGTTGGTGTTGGCTAATGGATTCTTGGTTGTTACAGAAATGCTTGTAACACTTGAATGGTTCTGCATAAACACTAAGGCATTTTTGTATTGTCCAAAAGAAAGATGTAGCATGATTGGTTACAAGTAGTACAGAACAGATTTCTTCTCTTGGTGCAAGTAGTTAACTGCCTGCCATTGGATCTCATAGAGGCTGCTGGTTTGAATCTAGTAATTCAGTACTTAGAATATGACAAATAGGGAATATCTGAGGGGTTATCACTGAGCTTTTCAACAACTGGAAAGTCATAAGCAAGTTTGAGTATTGGAGACATGCAGGAATCCCTTAGAAACAAACTACTTAGAATATTTAACTCTGTCGTCAATGGGCTATTACTGAGAAGGGAACTATCTACATGTTTAGATTCATTTCAGCTACACTATTTATGTCCACATTATGGCCATAGCAGCTGCCTGCTAACGGACTGCTCAGCAGGAAGTCGGAATAGTCAGTCTTGTTCTCTGTGCTTGGGCATTTCGAACTCGGTTTGAATCGCTGGCATTATCATGGCTCATACAGCAGCTCTGTTGTGGAAACAAAAGCATGAACGCATGTGGAGAGAGAACTGTGTTTTTTCAATGAGCCTGTGAAGTGAAGAGGAGTATCATCCTAGACTTACTTTTATATTATTTAGATATAAAGTATAATCTAACTTTGTGGACTAGATGAATTTCTAAAACATTTCTTATCACCTGGATTTTTGTGCACTGAACTAATGTTTTTCATATTTTCTGCATATAGCTGAAAGAAACTTATCTAGACCAAAATTCTTTACACAGATAGCCATTATTAAAGAATTGTTCAAGTTTCTTCAGACTTCACAAATCACAAAAACAATGTTTTCATGAAAACATCCTGAAAAAATATGATTTGGTAAACTGGGTTAGAGTATCACTGGAGAAGACTTGGCCCACCGTCCTTTCTGAGACCACTGTTCCAGAAGAACGTGCAGATGGGAATTTGAGATGTAGCATTGACTTAACCAATTGGCACTGAACAGTTATGGATTGCTTAACTCAGAAAGCTTGATAGTTAAGCTTTCTTTACTCTGTAAGTTAAGTTCAAATTTCTGTTTTTAATATTATGCTTGTATAGTTTAGAAACTTTTCCTCAGTGTATATGCATAATTTATGGTGTTAAAACATATATTTGAACCTCAATAGTGAGTTGATATGAAAAATGAGAATTAAGTCATGTCATGTACTGGTACAAATTCTCAATGTTAATTGTCATTATAACATGTGTATAAAGTGTACCAGTAAAATCAATTTTTAAAGAAGAAAAGGTATGTAAAAGCTACATTCCACAACTATAGAAATGATCCCTGAAAGTATAGCTTTTAAAAACTGCATTCTAGTATTGAGCATTCTATCAATTTGAATATTCCATAGTTTTTCCTTTGATCATGAAAGTAATACATCTTCATTTTAGAAATGAGGGAAAGTCTAAAAATATATTTTGGAAACCTAACCTTATATATACTGTAGCAGATGTTGTAGTTCTTTTTCTATTCATATGATTTTTCTTTGTGTATTACACAATTGGTATCAAATATTAAAAAATAAGTCACTTTGTCATTTTGCATTGTATTAAAATATTGTATTTTATTGACATTTTTCATAAACATTGTTTTTGATTGCTAAAGAAAACCATATTGAAAAGATAGGTTAACATTAACATAGTTCTCTGTGGAATTTTCTCCTTGATCCTGTTAGGTGAAAATATAATTCCTAACCTGTTAGATGTCAGATATACTGAGTTTGTGTTCCCTGAGAGCAAAG
Source organism: Petromus typicus (assembly GCA_004026965.1). Classification (NCBI taxonomy): domain Eukaryota; kingdom Metazoa; phylum Chordata; class Mammalia; order Rodentia; family Petromuridae; genus Petromus; species Petromus typicus. The sequence continues at coordinate 33,037 of PVIR01009633.1, read as the reverse complement.
AATGAATTCTAAGGAACAAAAGATGTTAAGAATAGGAAGATTTATTGAGAGAGAGAGAGCACGCTTCTGAGGGGCAGGAGAGAATCTGGAAGTGGGCTGCCACCAACGATCTTTGTCACGAATAATTTATACAACAAAATTACAGTGTCAGTGCAATGTGGGTCAAAGTGCAACCAATTTATAGGATTACAAGGATAGCTGCTTAGCTAACATTAGTCAAATGCAAAAGTGGATCAGCTAAGGAACATGGGAAGAGCAAAGGCATTTTGGGGAAGGGTTGGGTCCAGAGGTTCCAGTTACCCACCTGGGAGGCTGATGTCTGTCTGGACTATATTAGACCAGGTGATACCAACTATGGCATAATTCCAAGTTATGCTTCTCACTTGTGGCAATGTGTGGGCCTGGCCTTCTTCAGATCGGCTTCCAGTGACAATTCTGATGTCTTTATTTTCTCTGCTGTCAATTATTAAGTTCTACCTAACTTAGCTGCCTATAATAGTATAGTCTTTGACTTCTCCAGAGCATGTATGTATTTTGTCTCTTCTGCAGCAGTGGCTAAAAAACTTTTTCTATGAAGACCCAGATATAAATACCATGTGCTTTGTAAGTAAGAGGACACATTTATAGGAGTTCCCTTTTACAGCTCTGAAAGATCTTAAGAGTTATAAAATAAGACTAACATAATAATATGGGTCAGTGATAAAGTTGAAAACAGGGATGAAGAATAAATAGATGTAGAAAAGGGAAACATGCATCCAGAGAATAAGCCATGAGGATCAGTTAGTTGGAAGAATTAATTTGAATTATGATTAAGTATATGAGTGACCTGTACCCAGAAATTCAGATTTTATTGGTCTTGATGTGGCAGATCGCTTACATTTAATTTTTTAGGTAACAGCCTGTATCTTTCTAGAAGTGACTATTCATTATGCCTATTTTTAGCAACGTGAAATCCAAAAACTTGCCTTCCATACTAAGATGTACAATAGCAGGCTTTGCTACTGCAAGGTAATTAAATGTTGAAGGAATTCAGTTTTGTTTCTTCTGTCAATTTCTCAGTCTGCCAACACTTTTAGCATATCACTGTCTGTGAAATGAGTTAAAGAATTAATGTGGATTACATTAGTATGAATTTGGCTTTTTATAAATGTTCAATCAATTGAAATGATAAACAGTTTTGAAAATTGTATTAAAATGTAATATACTTACTCTAAATTGGCTAGGGTTTTAAGATTTTCCTAGCCTTTTCTGAATTTTATTAAAGTATTAAATATGAAATGCTTTCATTGCTATGCTGTGATTAGTTATGTATTGGCCAGAATGACAAATCTACTGTCTGAGAAGATGCTGAGTTAGGAGTTCTGCTCAGGCAGTGTCCAAATTGTCTTTATGCAGTATAGTGAGGAAAAAATCTAGAAATAGAATTGTTTATTGATTTTTCTTATTTTGCATTTATTGCCAAGAGAAAAATCATTTTTGTAATCTTTCTTTCAAGCATACAAATTATGTGTGGAGTTTTTCTTTTGTCATTTTTGTGTGGCTTTTGGTGCTACTAAAACCTACTATACAGTGCCCATTTTACTTCTTATATATCTGTGGAATTTAGCATGTATAAGTGTACCTGTTTATTAGTAAGTTCAGTGAATTCATGTTGCTTTTATTTCAGATAAAATTCAGAACTTTTCTTATCTTCTCATGTTGGTTTTTATGGTGAAATACTATAGGTTTTCCCTTTATTTTGATGTTCAGTTGTGTGGAGCCTGTAATCTAGACTCATTCTTTAAAAATCATGTCAGGTTTAAACTGTGAAGTTGTTTTTTGTAGAAGGCAATGCAGGCCTATTTTTTTTATTTCCACATCTAATTGAAATTGTACTGACTATTGTTTCATGCAAGATTTCTAATAAAAAATGTGACCTTTACCACAAATGCCATACCAAGGATAAGTGAGGGCAATTTCCTAAGCCTGATATGAAATCTTAGCTGAGAGGAAATTTTAACTGGGAGCCTCGGCTTTATTTTAGAAATTCAAGTGAAAATGAGTAATTCATCTGAACACTTAAATTGAATATTTTCTCAACCTTTATCAGTTTTACTTTATGATGATCTGAATTTTACCGGCAAGGAAATGAAGGTGTGGAAATGTTAAATAACTTGACTTATTACAGAAGTGAAGCTGGGAAGAGGAGTTTAATCCACTCCTGTCTGGTTAGTGTCATATAGGAATTGATAGGAAGTGGAGATATTTGAGACTGTACATTAGCACTCATGTTTCCCTGTTTTTACTGAGAGGGGTGTGTCGGTGAGGCCTGACTGCACTGGCTTTGCCCTGGGAAATGGCTCCATGACAAGGACTCCTTCCTCTTGCACTGTTCCACATTATTACGGGAAATAAAAGAGAATACGGAACTCTTAATTGTCACAGTGGGAATTTCCTGGCCCAGAAAATAACCTCCTTAGGTAGGGAGGCCTCTCGAGACTTCTCTTGAAGTGGTTTATAATTGCTGAACTAAAGGGTTGCAGAAATCACCCTAAGCTTCTGTTTTCTTGTATCCAAATCCCATGATTTTGATTTTAATCACTGTATCCTGGTAGGTACAAAAAAATCCTTTTTACTGTCATCTTCATAGTTTCCACCCTTCTGAGTAATTTTCCAATTCACTGAAAAGCCAGTGAGAGTACAGGATAGTCTGAGCCCTCATGACATGGGGTCAGAACAACAACTAAAACACTGATGTATCTGGAATTAAAGCTGACTTTCAGGCTAATAGGCTAGAAGGTGGTACCAGTCATGTGTTTTTTTTTTTTTTGAGACAGGGTCTCGCTTTGTGGTTCAGGCTGGTCCTGAGCTCAGCCTCAAACTCACATCACAGCAATCCTCCTGCCTCTGCCTCCGAGTGCTGGGATTATAGGCATGAGCCACCACGCCCGGCACTGTGGTATGTGATACTGATTGCTGCTGGGGTGAGTCTCCATGCCCAGTATTGTTATGTGTTTACTGGGAATCGAACCCGGGTCCTTGCGCTTGCAAGACAGGCACCAGAACCACTGAGCTATATCCCTGGCCCCTGTCACGTGTATTTTCTTTCCAAATGAAGTTATCTAGTTAATCTATCCTAAGATGGATAGATTAAAAGTTTAAAAAATAGTACATTCTAAAAGAAGATATGAAGGAATCACTTAAGAATGAAATTAATAACATCTATTTTGACAACTTGGAATTTTTCCTCACCTTTTGACACATGTAGAGAAAGGACCTTGGAAAAGTAGGGGTATTAAGCTATTTTTCCACTGAAGGGCACATACATGCCTCGATGCACGGGAATCTGCTGTGCACATTGCTGCAAATCAGTAAGCTAATAGTGAGCCTTTACCAAATTACTCAAGGCAGGAGTCTTTCTACTCTAGTTCATCCAGTCCAGCATTTGGGTTGCTCTAAAGAGGATTGCCAGCTCATTTATCAGCTATGTATTTGAGTCCACATTCTGTGCTGGATACACAGAGATCAACACACAGTATCTGCTTTTGAGGAACTTGTGTTTGGGCTGGGAAGGATGACAGGTGAGACTTGAAGATGCAGCAGGAGCTGTCTCACTAGAAGATAGAACGATGAATTATTGTCAAGAAACCTGAATTCAGACATGTAAGACATGAATGACAGGTTAGGAAATGGGGAAAGAATTTAAGGTTTAGGAGGAAAAGGGCTAAAAGATAGGCCCATCTATTTTTTTGTTGTTGTTGTTACCATATAAAATTTGTGAGATTTTATATAAATGTACGTTTGGGTTCTCTTCAAAGTTAGAATAGGATCCCGTGGACTCTGTTTTCACGTACAGCGAAGTTAGCTGGCAGTGGAAAGTGGTTGCGCTGTCAGACCAGATGGTGCTCCCTGATTCTCCACATGGCCCACTCGGGACTGGCTTGGCTGTGCCGTACTTGGGTTAGAGCCTCCTTGTAAATGGTATTTTCATGTCTGCCTGTGAAGGGATGCAGCCGGTTAGAACTGAGGGGAGGCTCGAGGTCAGGAGTAGGTTGTGTTTCAGTATGAAAAGGACTGATTCTTGGACCATCGAAAAAACGACTGATGATGATCTTTACTGAAGGAAAAGTTTTCAGGACCAGATGGAAGACCTTGGAAAGAGTGAAGGTATTAGCAGTCTCAATTGTGTTCCCTCAAAATTCATGCTTAAGTCTCTACCCCTAATCCCTAGAATGTAATCATATTTGAAGTTGAGGAATTAAGAGAGCATATTATGACTGGTGTCCTTATAAGAAAAGTAATAGACAGTAAGGGCATATGTGTGCAGAGGGGTGAACCAAGCCAAGAGGTGGCTCTGCCAACCAGAGGGTGCTAGCTGTGTAGATACCGGCAGACACCTTAGCCTCAGACCTTAGCCCCCTCCAAAACTGGGAGAAAATAAACTCCTGTTTTTCAAGGCACTAGTCTTTGGTCTTACGTTATGGTAGCACTAGCAAACTAATCCAGAAGGGTTTGAGGGCAGAAAGGAGGAGATAATGGAGCAGACTGTTGGTTATAAGAAGGCAAAGACCATTAACTCTAGCAGTTTTTGGTTGAGTTTTTAGGATCCTCTGTATACAATATCATGTCATCCACAAATAATGAGAGTTTAACTTCTTCCTTTCCTATCTTTATTCCTTTTAGTTCTTTCTTGCCTAATTGATGTGACTAATGTTTCTAGCACTGTATTGAACAGGAGTGGTGAGAGTGGACATCCTTGTCTTGTTCCTGATCTTAGTGTGAAAGATTTCAATTTTTGACCATTTAGCATGATGCTGGCTGTTGGTTTCTTGTAAATAACTTTTATTAGTTTGAGAAAGAGTCCATCTATTCCAGTTTTCTGTAGGGTTTTGATCATAAATGGGTGTTGGATCTTGTCAAATGCTTTTTCTGCATCAATTGAGATGACCATGTGGTTTTTGTCCTTGAGTCTTTTAATATAGTGTATTACATTTATTGATTTACATATATTGTACTATCCTTGCATCCCTGGGATGAATCCAACTTGGTCAGGGTGTATGATCTTTTTGATGATTCTTTGTATTCTGTTTACCAGTATCTCAATGAGGATTTTTGCATCGATGTTCATTAGGGAGATTGGCTTATAGTTCTCTCTTTTTTGGTTGGGTCTTTCTCTGCTTTTGGAATCAAGGTAATGGTTGCTTCCAGAAATGAAAGTGGAAGTACTACTTCCCTTACAGTTTCATTAAAGAGTTTGAGAAGTATCAGCGCTAACTCTTTAAAAGTTTTGTAGAATTCAGCAGTAAGGCCATCAGGACCAGGGCTTTTCTTTGTTGGTAGGTTTTTTTGTTACATTTCCAGTTTCACAGATTGACATTGGGGTGTTTAACGTGTCTATATATTTATTCTTCATTCAACTTTAGAAGTTCCTATGTGTCCAGAAATCTGTCCATTTCTTCTATGTTTTCCATTTTATTGAAGTACAAATTTTCAAATTAGGTGTTTATTATCCTCTGGACTTCCTCTGGGTTGGTGGTAATTTTCAGAGGAAGAAGTAAGAGCAGCTAAGAAGTATATAAAGAAATGCTCAGCATCACCAGTCATTCAAGAGATGCAAATGAAAACAACACTAAGATTTCATCTCACTCCACAAAGAATGGCTACTATCTCAGAATTAGCCAACCACAAATGTTTGTGAGGCTGTGGAGAGAGAGGAACCCTTCTCCATTGTTGGTCAGAGTATAGACTCATACAACCCCTGTGGAAATCAGTGTGAAGATTCCACAAAAAAATTGGAGTAGAGGTCCCATTTGACACTGCCATTCCTCTGCTAGGTACATACACACAAGAATTAAAAGATTCATATCACAGTGACATTTGTGCACTCATATTTATAGCAGCTCAGTTTGTGATTGCTAAATCTTGGAAACAACCAAAATGTTCATCAACTGGAGACTGGATAAAGAGATGTGTTTCTTTTATAGAATGGAGTATTACTCTATCATTAAAATGATAAAATTGAGTCATTCATACTCAAATGGATATAACTTCAGGACATCCTCATAAGTGAAATAAATAGGTAACAGATGTGTAAATATCATATCTTTTCTCTGGTATGAGAAAATGAAGATGTAAATGAGTTCTAGTATACATAGTAGATATTGTGAAATAGAAAATAGTTAAAAGGAAATAGTATGTAGGGGTAAATAACGAGGGGAAAAAGAATTTGATAATAATAAAAAAAAGGAAATAAAGCTTATGTATACAGGGTGGGAGGTTGTAGCATGAGTGGGAGAATGGGAAAAAATGAGAATCAAGTTGCATTATATACTGGTGCAAACTCTCAATGTTGAATGCAATGATGATGTGTATTCATAATGTACCAATAAAAATTTGAATTAAAAAAAAGAAGGCAAAGACCGTGTCTGATGGTTGTGAAACAAATACTTAGTATCTTTCACCTCTTTAGCTCAAAGTAAAAAGAACATTTATTGAATTAATTTAACTTGAACTTGTTAGAGAAAAACACTACCCAAGGTCAGAAAGATCTGCTGTGAACCATGTAAGGAAACTTGAATGCATTTTTAAATTTCTGGCCTTCATTCTCTGTGTTGAAGATACTGAGACATGATTGTATTGGATTTGTTTCCTTGACATTGTCATATTCTCTCAGTAATCATAGATACTTTAGGATTACTTTTAAGCAAATATCATATATATGTAGTGAATGAGAAAGAATTTAGAGTATATTCTTTTGATGAGTAGTAATCTCTTGTTATCAAGAACTGTTGTTTTTAGGAGAGAATTGTATTTCTAAGATTGTGTGTGGGTTTAGTGCTTCATATTCTGGTGGTTTGATTAACGTGAGATGGTACAGTAGAATAATTGAGGAAAGAAGGAAAGAAGTCTTTAGAAGAGCTTCTGGGGAAAGGGTTCCTCCAGTGCCTTTGTTTCAGCTGAGGATTAGGCTGGGATTAGCAGTACAGGGGCCTTCTGACTAGGATGGAAGAACTTGGCACAAATACATGATGAGGAAGCTTCATATCCCAGTTGAGGAGGCCAGATATGAAAGATGAACAACTATTTGTGTATAAATAAGAATGGGAGGGTTGCTGCTTTATAAGAAATGATTTTATAAAGCAGTGTTTTGGAAACTTGAATATTATATAAAAATGAAATATGTGTCCATTATTAGCTTTTAAAATTAAAAACACTTTAAATCATAAAAATAAATTATAAAATATTAAGAAAAAAATGTAAAAATCACCTATAACTTCACCATGTAGAAAGAACAGTCATTAATATTTTGTAGGATATATTTACAGTTTCATGTAGGTGAAACTGAATCAGTATAAAAGCAGTTTGTAACAAATCCTGGGGCCTCAAGGTGAGCGATGTGAGTCAGATGACTGCCTATGATGACATTTCTTGGTTTGTAAAATGGTAAGGTTAGTAGCTTGTATTTTCGCAGACACTCTTTCTGGGTTCACCTGCACGTTATCACCCTTATTTTGCCGATGTCTCCTCATTTACCAAGGTCAGCAGGGCCTACCAGCTGCTGCTGCCACAGCCCCACTGACCTAATTAAATATTCTACATGAAATGCATATACCATCTGTTTAGGTTATAGATATTGTGACCCAAGCAGTAAACTGAGTTGGATGTGTGTGCTTACACTGATCTTCGCACAAACACACACATCCTACATGGTGGAAAAATGCTGGGTTTGCATTGGAGTTAGTGATTTTTGTGTGTGTTCCATGTTTTTACGGTTATCTTTTGTTACTGGTATCGTACATATGGGCTGAAAGACTGACATGGGGCAGTCTGGGATTGGAGAGAGGAGCAAATTCATTAATTTGTCTTCAACAATTGCATTTGTCACCTTGATATTGCTCTGTTCTGGCACTGAGCGTAGAAACTTTGAATTTATTTGTAAATAAATAATATTTTATTAAGTGAAGAAGATTTGATAAATATTTAGTGGGAGAAAAGAATGAGAGTGTATACACACACACACTTACACACACACACACACACACACACACACACACACACACATTACAAAAGAAGATAGAAATCCTTGCCAAGAACTGTTTTCAAGAACTTTCATTTCTAACACTGTTGTGCCAACTTAACATTTTTCACAGGGCTTTGATAAGAAAGTTCTTACAGGTGGAGGTGGGTCTCGATTCCATGTGACTTAACTGAGTAAATTAGAGTCCTGTACTTCAGTTTCCGCTATAGGAAAATGAGGCTGATAATACTCATCAAACAAGGTTGTCTGGATAGTTAAATCAGATATGTGAAAAGCATACTGGTTAGAATGATTCCTGGGATTTGTAGTTATTTCTGTCTCCTGCTTCTCCTCTGTTGCAGTGGATTTCTCTGTTCATGCCTGCTCAACCAGCACCGCTCCCTCGCCTAGGGACAGCATCCCCGGGTTTGCTTTGGTGGCGTTGCCTCCATGTCCAAATATCAAAGCTGTAGTGTGATTGTGAGTGAGGATCTGCTGGTGAGCACACAACCCAATGCAGCCAGTCTGATGTGCTTTAGGAACTTGGAGTTGTACAGCACAATATTTCAGATGTAGAACAGTGTCTCGAAAGAAGAGACTACCCAGTACATTTTCGTATTTAGAGTCCTGCAACTGCTTTCAAAATAAATACCCACTTTCCTCCACCTTCTCCCCACCTTTTTCCTTTGGTGGTGTTGGTTATGGAACATGCTAGGGAAGTGTATTCCAAATGAGCCACATCCCTAAGTGTAGCTCCTCTACTTAAAATGGCCAGGTTGGTTGTGTTGTTTATGTCCAAAGTTCTCACTTGAGTAGGAATAATTTCTTAAGCACTCTCATTCTTTTGTTAAATACAAGTAGTAGGTACTGGCCATGCTCTTTCTTTACACACCCAGTGGTAGGTACCAGAGAATGTGTAAAGAAGGAAGGATAAGGTTGTCTGCTCCTTTAGTGTGCTCACTTGGTGGCTTCCCAGAGGGCGTGCCATCTTAGCATAGGAGTGTGCATGAGAGTGCAGCCTGAGGCACTGTCCCAAATTAAATTTGTTGGTGGGAATAATGACAGTTAATCCAACTCTAAAAAAGTTAATTCAGGGGCCGGGGAGTTAGCTCAGTGGTTCCAGTGCCTGTCTCGCAAGCTCAAGGACCCGGGTTCGATTCCCCGGTAACCACATAACAATACTGGGTGTGGAGACCCACACCCAGCAGCAACCAGTACCACATACCACAGTGCCGGGCGTGGTGGCTCACGCCTGTAATCCCAGCACTCGGGAGGCAGAGGCAGGAGGATTGTGATGTGAGTTTGAGGCTGAGCTCAGGGCCA
>PVIR01009633.1:0-23618 GCA_004026965.1 Petromus typicus | reverse complement strand
AAAAAAAGTTAATTCAGTTTAAAGTTAATTAAGCTAAAAAAAAAACCCCTTTATACCCATTGGCTAATTACAGTCTATTTAAAAATAGCTAGTTCTCAGCTTTTTCATTTTCATTTGTTGCAGTTAATTTTATAGGTTTATATTAAAAAGTAGGTGGCACTGTAAAATTCTAAGTTTTTGCTGAAAACTGCGACCTTTGGTTATAAATGCCAGTAATGTGTTTTTCTTTTTTATGCTGCTTTTGCAGCCTGCAAAGCTATAGACTAAGATCTAATAATGTAGAAGCACCCAGAGGCATCGATCCACCCCCTGTTGGTGACAAGCCCTTAATGGTTGTCTTAGATGGTGAAAGCTATGGCAGTTGCTGCATGAATATTCATCTGAGATAGTTAGTATCTTGGTAGGGAAGAAGTTACAAATCTTATTTCCGTAAGTCTCCAACTTACAATCGTGTTCCGTTCCCGAAGAATATTCTTATGTCAGACTCGTTCCTAATGCTTCCCCCTAAGGTTATTCAGAGCATCACACTTAGCTGTTTATCTGTAGGTTGAATGAGAAACTATGGCTGATGCGGCCTTGTTGACTGTTTTTTCTTTAAGGGAGGAACAAATTCTATCCTGCTTTTAGCTAAGCCAGGATGGGCCCATGTTAGCTATACTGTTCAGAGAACAACTCTAGAACTGTTAAAAAGTCATCTCAGTGGAGTTGCATTCAAATTCAGGTGATTTGATCCTAGCTTACTCTTTTAAGCACAGTTATAGGGCTGTGCAAATAAATTTAAAACAAAGCAAAAATTGCATGTAGCATGGCAGTGTTGGAAAGAGCATATAAAATACTTTTACTTTTAGAAGAGTTCAGATTTAGAACACAATTGAAAAAATAGTACAAAGCGTTCCTCTATCATGCACCAGTTTTCCTTAACACCTTATGTTAGTATGATACATTATTATAATGAGTGAACGAATGTTGATGTAGCAGTAATAGCTAAAGCCTAGTCTTCATTTGGATTATTTTCTGTTTTACCTAACATCCTTTCCCACACAAGACAGTACATTACTGTTTGTCCTCATGTTGGCCTTCAATCAACTGTGACAGTTTTTCAGATTAGTTTTTGATAATGTTGACAGTTTTAAGGAAGAACTGTCAAGTTTTTTTGTAAAATGTCTCTTAGAGGGAAAAATAAGATTTTTTTTTGATGAGATTTTCCCTCCATATATTTTTTTTCCCTACACTTAATGAGTTGGGAATTATGATGTACTCTTTGAAGAGGGACATAATATTTACACCAATATTTGGGACTTCTCTGACAGGAAAATTTATTCTATATCTTTATCTGCTATTTAAATTTATATCAATGTGCATTTATGGTTATTTATTTCATACTTTGAGTTACAGTCCAGTACTACTTTGGATTTTTGCTTGAAGCACAGCTTTGGCCATTGGAAGCTCTTTTATTTGATTGAATCCTGTGCCCTTTTTGTCCACTGTGGAGTTTCTCGTTTGTGTTTTAGAGGGATATCCTGACTTTTCTAGCATTATAAGATACCCTACATTCATCTTTTGTATTTTGTGCTAGAGTCTTAAAACTTCCATTTCTTCAACTCACTCTGGTTTCTTTAGAGAATGAATGGTATTAGAGAACAAGAACAAAGCAGTAGTTATGGTAATTGCTACTGGGATTGCTTTGCTTTTAGGTCCTACATGAATGTTTCAACCCTAACTTATTTGCTGCATAAACTTTTTTGTTGAGCAGTATAGTTTAACGCTACTTCTGTTAAATGCTGATGATACAAAATATTTGATAGTTTTCTAATATATTACTTGGAGAATGAATGTCCTATTGTAACTACAGTCAAGAATTGTCAAAAATGAAAAGAACTCATACTTTGAAAAGCATTTACAATAATTTGTAAGAATTGTATGATTGTTTCACTGCATTGGCCCTTATCATTTTAAAAGTAACTTTTTCTGTTTTACATAAAACAGTGATTCTGGGGGTAATGATGATAAAGAGATCCTTTGGCTCCTCCCTGCAGTGCTGGGAATCTAACCCAGTGCCTTGTGGTTGGAAGGCAAGTCCTGTGCCACTGAGCTGCATCCACAACTCCATGTACTTTCTGCCTTAGTTACTTTGTAGGTATGTATGTGTATATATATACACATGTATATATATACATATATATATATGTATTAAGTTTATTGGTACATTTTAGACATATATTGTGATCACATTCATCATTGGGGATTTGTGCCTGTACATGATACACCATACTTCTTTTTTTTCCCCCCATTCCCCTTCCTTTCCTGCCACCTCTCCATCCCTCCCTATTTCAAAAGCTTAGTTTACATTTTTACCTTATTTTCTCTCCTGTCCTTCTTCTCTTCCTCTTCTCCTTTGAACATTTTCTTCCTATTTCATATTATCTAGGATACATTTTGGTTCTCACTACATTTTCAGTTTATCTGATTTTTGGATTTGTTCATAACTAGTCCTATACAAGCATTCATCAACGGAAATGCGATTTAGAAATAAATAGGAAGCTATAGCAGGTGTATGCTGGGCAAATACTCCCCCTTCTCAGGTCTCAAGAGCTGCCAAAGATCTGAGGATTGTTGCCTAATAAATATTTAAAACAAAGGGAAATTCACTATTCTGTATAATTAACATGTAGTAATAAAATATTATTAAATAAAAACATTTTAAATACTACATTTCATTGATATTTCTGCAAATGTATTTCTTTTTGTTTGTGTGTTATTTTAATACAGAAATTTATAGAATTTACTTTTGTTAACTTTCAATGTGGTCTCGCCTCTGTATGATCAGCTATCACTCTGAGAAAAATCATTATTTTCCCAGGTGTAAGGCAGCCTGTCACCACAGGCCCACCAAAATTCTAAGTCCTTTTAAAGATCCAGCAAAAGTTGAAGTTTTCATAGTGCTTCCCATCCTGCCATTTAGCACTGCAGACTCCCCCATCATAACACAGGCATGGGTTGTTATTTTTGCAGTGACCTGTATAGTGACATAGACTTATTTTTTGTCAAAATAGGTAGAATCTGGAATATAAAAGGCAAAATTTATAAGAACAGTGAATGGTTACAATGTGTGTGTGTGTGTGTGTGTGTGTGTGTGTGTGTATTTCTTTACAATGGTGTATGTCAAATAGCCTAGAAATTCCTCAGCCACTTAGGTTGTGGAGAGTTGGGGCATAAATACACCTGTGGAACTGACAGAATGATGTATTACTTTGTAGGTCACTGGAATAGAGTCCAGATGTTGGTAAGCATTTAGGAAAATGTACTTATTGCCACATATGTCCGGCGTTGTAGTTGTGCCATTAGACTCTAAAAGAAATCTAAGCACAATTGAACATTATTACATATATACCTTTATTGTCTTTGTTTGAAAATGACACTATATTCTTGTTAAATTTTTTATACTCATTTAAAAAAATCATGATGTCATTTTGCTACTTCATGGTCACACAAGTCCTTTTCTTATCCTAGCTTGAAATAAAACTTCAACATGGACTTCTTGCCACTTTTGTGAGAGCCAGATTTCATATAGGCCAGTGCATTTCTAGGAAATGATAAATATTTTCTCACATATGCAACAATTTGTTTCTTTATTTGAATCAAATCTTTCCTAGATACATAGGAGAGGTTAGGATGTAATAAGAGGCAAAAGCCTGAAGCTCTCAATAGCCCAGATATAGTGTAAAAAATTACAGGGGTAAAGAGATAGGTAGCTGCAAGAGAGCTCATACAAAAAGCTCTGGGGTTCTAGTTGGCGGCTTTAGTATGTAAAAATTAATTTTCTCATTCCAAAGGGACCAAATGTAATGGTACAGGGTTTTTTTTTTTTTGTGTGTGTGTGTGTGTGTGTGTGAGAAATTATCATGGAGGAGAAAGACCCTTAGATTATTGATTTCTCATACAACTTTCTGTCATGATGGACATATCCTTGGTCTGTGCTGTGTGTACTACACTGGCACATAGGTTTGTTGATTGCTTGAAATGTGGTAAAAGTGACCAAGGAGTTGAATTTTAATTCATTTCTGAACAATTTTATTTCAGATTTCAGTAGCTAAAGGCAGCTAATGCTCACTTTCAGATAGCACAAATGTAGATAGCTGTTCATGTCATCTCTACATAATCCCCAAGAAAGTCTGGCACAGTCGGTGTCCTGAAAATATTTACTTTTCCTTTCAGAAAGTATGTGGACCTCCACCACATGATACTTCCTCTGTATAACAACCAACACACAGGTTTAATCACTAGGAGCACTGCACATATACCTCGTGCTTTGCCTTGTTTCACTCTAACGTCTGTGATAGTCCTCCTTAGAACTGTTATTTGTAGGTCCAGCAATTAAGGGTGGCTAATGAACAATCTGTGACAAAGTATCTGAAAACAATGTTATCAGGCCATGAGAGAAAGGCCCTGCTGTTTTCAGGAATATTGTTATCTTTTGTTGCTCACATGGTTAACTAAACAGGTTGTCTTTTTGTTTGAAATTGGTATCAAATGACTTAAAAGTCTTGTGTGTAAAGCAGTGACCTTCAGGATAAAGTATGAGATATGCTTTCTCCATCTTGCATTTATGTTTGTTTCCAGTGGAAAAAAGAAAGCTCTGTAGTTTTCTTATGTAGTGTGCTTCAGTTAACTTCTACCTTCTTCCCATGCTATTTTATTTATTTCTTGGGATGGAGTCTTGTTTATGTTGTCCAGGCTGGTCTTGAACTCCTGGGCTCAGATCATCTTACCATAGGAGCCTTCTAAATAACCTGGGCTGTGGATGCAAACACATATGCTCAGATTTTATATGCTTTTTAAATTTTGTACCAAACTCTCCTGTCAGTATTTGTATGGGTCTATATGTGGTATTTCACTTAACTTTTGCTTCAGTCTTAAGAGATATGATTTAGAAGTTCTGTAAGTTGATGAGGCCTCACACTTATTGTAAGTGATGGAGTTGGAACTTCAGTCCTAGGTTTTTTGATTTAAGCATTGACTTGTCTGTGTTATGTCACCTTTAATCACTCAGATGGGTGTTAAATTTCATAATCTAGATTTCTTGAAATAAAATAAACTTAAAAATAACGAAATCATGGATTTAAACTGATCTCCATCTTTTCTTATGTCACGTTCTTTAAGATTTTTCTTTAAAAGAGAATGAGCTGTTATTTTCAGAGATAGGCTTTTTTCTAAGCACATACAGAGGACAGTTTCATGCCTTTGCTGTACCTGGCAGTTGATATCTTAGTATTAAATAGTGTTATTTTAGTCACTTGGGCTTTAAAAGCAGCCTGCGATAGAGCTTCAGCTGGTCTTTGAGCACAGCTGTCATGATACTTACACCCATAAACTGTCAAGTTTATTTTTCCCCGTCTTGCCCTTTGAGATATCCGGAAGCTTTTGGTAAAACACAGTCCTCAATGGCCATACTAACCCATTTGTAAGGAAGTAGTTGAGAGAATTCTCCCAGAGAATATTCATTTAGTAGTTCTTCCTTAGCCTCACCTGCTTCTTCAAAACATTTTCACCTTTTTCATTTCTTCTATTTGTCTGATTATATCAATATATAATATAATAACAGACATAACAATGTTCAGATTTAGAATCAGGTATTAATGAATATTATTAATGATAACTAAATGACCCAGGCAAATGCAGTAATTAATTCTGGTGGCCAATTATTACTACAAGATGGTGTAACTGTTTTTCACTTCTGAAATTTTTCTTATTAGATGAGTGGCTTTAAGAAAAATCATTCATTTCTTCTTTTAGTTTCCTTAACTGTTAAATTGTTAGCTACTATCTCTCCACATATTTGTAAGAGTTGAATGAAATAATATGTACTGTATAAGAAAATATTGGAGTGGAGGTGAAGACATGACAGTGAGGTGTCTTTCTTCTCAAAAGCTTCAAAATCATTTGCCTTCAGAAAATTACCTATACAATCAAAACACAATAGCTGAGCAACAGGGCTGTAGGCTGTGTGAAAAATCCCAGAATAGAAGGCCTGTCAGCTTTAGAAATGTTGGAAATAGTAGAATATTTGAAATTTAGTTCATGCTACTTGGTCACCAGTTGTACGCATATAAATGATTAAGAGTGGAGATATGGCTCAGTAGTAGAGTACGTGCTTAGCTTGTAGAGGGCCTTTGCTCAAAAAAAGTTTTAAAATAACCATAATAGAAATTTTTGTTATAGAAAAATGAGAAATCGATTAGGTTGGTGGTGAATATCTCAAGGGCTCTTTGAGCATTTTTGAGGACAGAAGAGGCTGGAACTAGCTAGGCCCATACAACACAGATCTGTGACAAGGAGACCCGCTATATGGAATCTAATTCGAAATAATAGACTACACAAGGTGCGGAATGTGAAAGCCCTTGTTCCATTTATAATTCTAGCACTAAGCCAAGACATGTTCAATGAATGAATATCCTGATGCAATTCAGTGTTTTCTGTGTTGAAGTCATTGTACTCATTGTGATAAAAGACAAAAGCAATATTCTGCTTATAATTTGACTTTATATGCACGGAGAAAACCTTTTGGTCATTATTAGTTTTTCATTATAGTGAATTATAATTATTTATCACCCACTATTAAGAATACTGAAACAAGTGGAAGGTTTACATCTTAACTCCAAGTGGTGTACAAGATAATTTTTACCATGTCCATCTTTATTGCTGTGGGTGCAACAAATTTGAGCCACAGCGAATATATTACATCTCTTCTTTTTGCTCTTACAATGTGAAAAGCTGTTCTGAAGGGAACTAAGAAATGATTTTTTCCATAAGTAGGTACTCATATTAAAAGCAGGGCTTAATTGAATTTTTTCCTTTGCATTGTCATTATCACCAAGAAATGGCTTCCATTACTGTGGGATTTGTTGTTGTGTTTGCTTGTTTTGTTTAAGTCATAATTTTCTATTCAAACAATGAGTTTAAATATGTTTGTTTGAAGAAAGATGCAGTGGTCCCTTTTGGGCTTCAATCTTGCTTAATGAGTGAATTGAATCTGGAAACATTTTAATTAAGACATTTAAAAGTTTCCAAGCTTGTAGTTTGAAGGTGTGTGTGTTTCCACAATAGAGCTATTGAAAATTCCCTTCAGCTACATACCTTACCATTGTGCTATCAGAATGTTTTCTGCAATGATTCTATTAATTTTGATTTTTTTTTTTTTTTTGAGACAAGGTCTCTGCTATGTAGTTCAAAGCTGGCTTTGAATTCATTATGTAGCCCAGAATGGCCTTGGACACGTGCGATCCTCTTGCCTCGGTCTCCTGAGTCCTGGAGTTACAGAAATGCACCATTCATCCTCAACCTTGAGCATTTTAAGAAGGAAAACTTTTCGAATTAAAAAAAAATTATTCCTTACTTCGCATTCTTTTCATATCTGTGTCTTGTGTTTCTTTGCATAATATTTAATTACAGTACTTTATTCTTGCTCTGAGTGCTTGGGAGTCCTCATTTATACCTTTTCTAGTCTCCATCTTCCTTTGTTTCTTATTTATTAACTGCAGGTCTTCTGATCTGTGCTGTGGAATAGGGATCAGAGATGAACATCAATATATCACCTAGTGATTTAGCACATTATACCTACTGTGTATATTTGGATAACAGGCCATTTCTATTTTTCCTCATATCTTTTCTTATTTTATATTTAATCAGTTTAGTCACAATGAGGAAAAAAAACCCTCTTATGTAGAAAGTTTTAAGAGATATCTTTTTTATAAGGTAAATTGGCCACTGATGGTATGGAAGGGGTATAGGACTTAGAAGACATGAATCTAAACATCATCTTTGTCTTAAGTCAGAAATTATCAACTCCATTGTTTCTGGGATGATTATGAGCACTAAAAGGACCAGTTGGTGAGGAAGAACTTGGTAAACGTTCACAGTAGTGGACCAACATTGGCAGGGTTTTCATTGTCTTGGAGTTTGTGTGTTGATATTAACTAAACTTGTGTCTTTTTCTGAGGCCTTTCAGAAAATTATCAACTAAATTGAGAATTCTGCTCAACCATGAAGGCTATCTCTACAATTTATTGTTTTTGAGCTATTTTGTAATCTAGTATGTTATAGAAGACAGATAGTAAAGCAACTTATTTTTGTCCATAGAAATGTTAATTGTGTTTGCAGAATGTGATAAATGGTTGTCCTATACATAAAGTTAGTTTCACAAATTTTGTATCACCCTGGCATTATTGATGCTTATGTATTTGTTTCCTCTTTGGATTCTATTCTGAACCAATTTTATCAAGTTATTGCTTCTCCTATTTAATTAATTAAATACATGTATTTGTTTTTTGAGTATTGTGATTTCATAAAAATTGTTCCTTAATACAGGAAAAAACATAATTCTAGTGATTAAATGATTTGCTTATGTTACTTTAAAACAACTCTAATTACTAAGCTGCGGTTCCTTCATTTTAAAAAAGTTAAATTTACTTAGATGATCTCTAGTCCATGATTCTACAATTTTGTAATTTTCCGACTCATTATTCTCTAAAACCAGAGAAATCATCTAGGTGAGCTGGTGTAAAAACAAAGATTTGAAGTATCTTTAAATCAAAATAGAGCCAGATGTGGTGGTGCAAGCCTGCAATCCCAGCACTCAGGAGCCCGGGGCGGGAAGATCACTGAGAGTTTGAGCTCAGCCTGGGCTATATAGTGATCTCAGGATCAGCCTCAACTACATAGTGAGACCTTGCCTCAAAAAAAAAAAAAAAAAAAAAAAAAAAAAGATGTTTGTAGTCATTTTAATATACACACATGTATAAATTAGAATTATACAATATATTTTATTTCTTATGAAGTAGTTTATATTTTAATCTTTTGACAGTTTTCAGTAGTGAGCATGCTGTTGCTAATTTACTATTATTCTATTCATTTTCTTTTTTGTTGATACTAGGGATTGAAGTCAGGCCCTCATGTTTGCAAGGTCGGTGTGGTGCCACTGAGCTAAATCACTGGAACTAATTTTAGATCTGGAGAAAAGTTTGTTCATCAGTAAAAATGGTATCTTATGACATCATCAGTATTTATAGAAAATGGTGACTGCTGTACAGTAAGAGGAGTTTAGTTTCAAACCTTTATTTTCTTTAGAAAAACATACTTGAAACACTCAGCCTTACAGAGCCTTGCACTCAGAAATGCAAGAAACAAACTGTAACTCTATTCCTGCTTGGTAGTCAGTGTGAAACACTGGTAGAGTAGGTATGTCTTGGGTCGCAGACTGCCCTGACACCATAGAGTGGGTATGTAAGAACAGAGACATTTGTTTTCTCTAGGTTGTAGAAGATCAGCATTCTGATTCATTTGAACTTTAGTGAGGGCTGTCTTCCTGGCTTGCTAAGGATCTCCTGACTTGGTGCCCACCTGGCCTTTCTTCATGTGTGCATGTCTGGAGAAAGGGAGTAAGTGAGCCAGGTGATATTTCTTCTGGGAGAGAAGGTAATCCTATTGGATCAGCCTACACCCTTATCTCATTAAACTCAAAAGGCTCCATCTTCAAAGATAGCCATGCTGGGAATTAGAGCTTCCACACAAAAGAATATTGGGGGCAGTGGTACAGCCATTTAGTCCATCCTTTTAGGGTAGAAATCACATATTTAAGGTACAGATTGGAAATGACAAGAAGTGCTCTGTTTGGAGGGGCCAGGTCAGTGTTGAGGATGCTGCCAAGCCTTAATGAGATTGATGTCATTGTGGGCATGGACTGGAAGACAGATTACACCAGCCCATTGTGATGTCCCAGTTCTAAATGTCAGCTGTTATCGTCCATGATTTTCCCAGTAGGATAAAGGGCAATGCTTTTAATTTCTTTTTTCTTGTTCCATTTTGAATTTAAAGCCTGTAAATGCTTTGGGTCAATATATGTGTTCAGATTCTTTCTTCTTGTGTAACTATATCCCAGAAAAGATGAATGCTTTATATTCTTCTGACTCTTAGTTTTTCTACCCAACTGCTTTTACTGGTGCCAATGGGAAGACTGCCATTGAGTACCAAGAAAGTAATGCCAGAGAAGTAATGCCAAGAGGAGTCAAGGGATTAGAGGGTTAAGTGGGGTGAAGGGTACTGGGGAGAAAGAAGGCAAAAGGGAGATGGTAAGGGGGGGTTTGTTTTAGTGAGGAGGTGGTAAGAAAGACAGTGTTTGCAGGCCCAAGTAACAGGTGCTTCTTAGTTTTTGAAGTTGAGATTGCTTCCCCAACCCTAAATTGTAATAACTTAGCATGATTTAAGATAGTTTATTTCAGCATTTCTTTATGTTACTTTCATAATTAGATTAAAATTGTGGGCTTTCTTTGAAGATTTCAAAGAAGCCCTTTGTTATTTGAAATCTTATGAATAAGAAAAGATGACTGTCTCTACAGAAAAATAAATGCACAATTTGGTGAAGAAGTACACTCAGGAAATCAATAGGCTAAGTGTTAGAATTCAGTTTTTCAACACTTTCTACAGGGCTTTAAGTTGTATGTCTCTGGGCAGTGGTTATGTATTCACTAGAGCTTGGCACAGAGTCCTCAGGAGTAAGAACATAACTTAGAAGTCTTCGGTCTGCTTGCACTCATCTTAGGGAAGGCTTCCCTGAACCAGAGCCCAAGACTACATGTCTGTTTTAGAATTCAGGGTCTCACATTCCTTCAGAAATAAAACTTCAGGGTCTGGGGATTTAGCTCTGTGGTTCTGGTGCCTGCCTTGTAAATGCAAGGTCCTGAACTCAATCCCTCGTAACCATGTATAACAATGCAGGGTGTAGTGATTCATGCCCAGCAGCAATCAGTACCACATACCACAATGCCAGGCATGGTAGCTCACACTATAATCCCAGCATTCGGTAGGCAGAGGCAGGACGATTGCTGTGAGTTCAAGGCTGTCCTGGCCTACGTAGTGAGTCTGAACTACAAAGTGAGACCCTGTTTCAAAAAAAAAAAAAAAAAATTATCGGTTAGGAAAATTGATATCCTTCTGAGAACAGATACGCTGAAATTTCCTGTGTTTTTATGTGGAGGCAATCTTTGCCTGACCAGAGAGTGAATTTTGAAGCAATATAATTTATAATATTTCCTTTGACTTTCCTGAGTCTTCTCTGTGGCAGATAAGGATGTGAAAGGTATGGTTAGGAAGCAGTCTTAGCTTTGGGAGCTGGAAAAGATGTCAGTTGGTAGCTTGAAATGCTTTGAGTTTAAGTTGGCAAGTAGACAGATTGCTTGCATCACATCTGAATATAGTTATAAGGACCTCTTTCCTTTCCCTTGAGTGGAGGCAGAAAGAGAGAGAGAGAGAGAGAGAGAGAGAGAGAGAGAGAGAGAGTGTGTGAAGGAAAAACTTTCCTCTTTATTGCAATAATTAGTGTTTCAACTTTAGTGTGCTCTAGGTGAGACATTGAGCTGCCTTGCTCTCTCAGGTTTCTGCTCTGGAAAGCCTTTCCTGTCAGTGGACTTCTTGGAAATTACTCTGTCCTGTTCACATGAGCATTTGTATGCATGTCACATAGGCTCATGGTTCTTCCACCTCCCCAGGACCTGAGTATGTGCAGGGATGGATTGTGGTAACTTTCATAGCTTAAGCAATCACTTTATCTCCAGGAAGCAAACACAACCCATATGAGGTATATACTAGAGTAAGATATGTTCCTTGTGTGTTATTATTCCATTGCTTCTAAAGCCAACTACAGCCCCGTATGGTTCTTTCCATCTATTGCTTTGTCCATGTGAGCTGCGGTGGTTGTAGAGGGAGGCATCACTTGCTAGAAATGAGCCACAGTGGCTCCTTCCTGTCTGTTCCCTCTGCTGTCCTGGGTCTAAGGTCAGGTGGCAGGTATTGGCATCAAATCCCCAAATCAAGACTTCATGACTTTGGAAATAGTTTAATCTTCCTGAAGACTTGGAATATTGTTTATTGAAACTTCCTTGACTGGGTTGTTCGAATTCAGTAAGGAGGTTTGTTTGCTGAAGTTTTTTTGTTTTTTTTTGACAGGGTCTTGCTTTGTAGTTCAAGCTGGCCTTGAGCTCAGCCCCCAACTTACAGCAGTCCTCCAGCCTCTGCCTCCCAAGTGCTGGGATTACAGGTTTAAGATTACAGTCTTGAGCCATCATGCCTGGCACTGTGGTATGTGGTACTAACTGCTTGTGGCTGTGAGTTATCATGCCCAGTATTGTATGTGGTTACTGGGATCGAACCCAGGTCCTTGCACTTGCAAGACAGGTGCCAGAACCACTGAGCTAAGTTCCTGGCCCCTGAACAGGTTTAAATAAAAGAGATGAAGTAGTTCTAAAGTAGATTTCATTTGTACTTGCCCAGCCTTAGGCATATCTTGATAATAGACACAGGGGTTTCTGAAATGGATACAGGAAATGTTCCCCTCAAGAGATTTTCACAGTTGAAAATAAAACCTTTATCAGCTAATTTTTGGACACTATTAAGGAATAAACTCATTCTTTTGAAAATTCTCAAACAAAAAATGAATCAAATATATATGTTGCCTTCCTTTAGAGATTGTAAATGAGATTGCCCAGTAATAAGACTCTCTTTTTAGATCTAATCCTGCTAATGTCAAGATTCAAAAAATCAAAATTAATGACTTTGGTATTTTGCTAAGATAGTAGATGCAAACTGTGAACAGCAGTGGTTGTGGAAATCATAAAGAAACAAATGGAGATTATGTATTTTCCAAATAGGGACACAGCTTATGATGTATTCTTGACGACATTTGAAACTGTAATTTGATCTGGCCTCTTCCTTTATCAACTGACAGGAGGTACAGAGGAGAGTGGAGCCATGCAGCTTAAACTGCATCATGGCAATACAATATGTATATGTACATATGGACACATATAGATGCAAAACATTATTACACTCACCTGGGGAATTGGTACTTACACATGTTGATCTTCATCATTGTTATTTCCCATCACCTTCCTTCCTGTCCCTTTCTATAAATTCTATTTCTCTGTTTCTTGTTATCTCTTTTGTTTTGCTCTTTGAATTGTTCATGTTTTTGCTTTCCAATGTGAGAGAAACCATTCAATGTTTAGTTTATTTTGCTTAGCATTATGGTTTCAAAATGCATCCATTTTTATTTACAGATGACTTTCTTTATAGCTGAGGAGTACTCTACTGTCTATATACCACTGCATTTTCTTTATCCATTCATTTGTTGATGGGTGCACAGTCCACCTCCAAAACTGAGTTGCTGTGAGTTGTGCTGCTGTAAACATGAGTGTATTGCCTTACTGTAATACAACCTATTTAGGTCTTTCAGGAAGATACCCAGGAGATATATAGTTGAGTCAAATGGAATTTCTATTTTTAGCTTTCTGAGGAATTCCTGGAGAGGCAATTTAAAAACAAATCTAGACTAGGCAATACAGTAGAACAAATGACTTGGCTTCATTAACAACAAGAATTCCACATAGGAAAAACAAAAAGAGATAGATGAAGGAAAAAGCCTAAACTAAAAGGACTTAAGAGCTATATCAACTGATTTTATTTTTTTGATTCTTTTCTCATATCCACTGATACAAATAAATTAAAAAATTCTAATACATTGACTGTAGTGGCACATACCTTGGGTACTTGAGAGGTTGAGGTAGGAGGATCACAAGCTCAAGTCTAACTCGAGCAATTTCTTTATACTGTCTCAAGATAAAAAGGTGTGGGGATGTGTCTTAGTGGTAGAGTTCTTGCCTAGCATGCACATAGCTTTGGGTTCAACAAAGAAGAAGATATAGCTATAGGTACCTGAGGTATAATATGTATATATAATTGTTAATATATTTAAAGAATTTGAACATTCAAGTTTAAATAAGAACTTTATAAATTTTGAAATATTGGCCAGTAAAATGATGTGACATATGGTATTTGCTTGAAAATAATATGAGAAGACAGTAATATAGGGTGTCAATGGAAAAAGATTGGACATTGCTTTGAAGCAGGTAGGATAAATACATAGAGAATTCTCTTTTCATGTAGATATGTTTGAGATGGTCTGTTAAAATATTTCTTACAGAGAATTTCAGGTGAAGGTATGTAATAAGGCTTCAGGTATAGTGGGAAAAAAACATGGTAGAGAAGAAGAGAGATACAGATGCTTACCTCAATACCTGATATGTTCCATATTTTGACTGCTTAGTTACTATTTTGAGGTCAAGTGTGTACCTATCCATTGATCCAAGCAGTCATTCATTTGCTCACTTCAGTAAATATTTGCTGAGCCTCTATGATGTGGTAAGTGTGAAAACACTTCCACAGGCAACTCAAGCAGGGTCCATCCCCCCACTAGTAATATGCAGTGTACTCCTCCAGACTCTGAACTGTAAGTAGTGTTGTATCTGGATACCCAGGTTCAGTCTTTAACATTCCTTTTAGGATAAATGTAAATATTTGCTTTAGTTTTGCCATTCTCTTGAAACATCCTCCCTTGAAGGTGATGGGAGCCACCTACACTCCAGAAGGACTGTCTCTGATCTTTGGTGTGGCTCATTCAGGTGACTGCCAACTGCACATCCAGCTCCAGATTGTAGTAGAGATCTGTGGGAAAGTTACCTCCCCCCGCCATCTCACCTTCAGAACTGTTGTTGCACTCTGGAAGATTTTCCAATTACTACATCTAATTACAAGGAAGAGTAAATTACTGAGGCAAGTTAAATTATCTTGTGTGTCATAACAATAATTAACATTCAAATAGGAAATTGCTGCCATTTTTATAAACATGGCTAAGTGGAGGCAGCATCCACTGAAAACAGAAAGGAGGAAGGTCCCCTCTTTCTGAAGGCTGGTATGAATAATGCTGGTTTGGGAGGGTTGTTAGGCTGAGTGTTGAGAAAATCTGTGTGAATGAGATGGATGTCTGTGCAGAAATGTTTAGAATTGTCTCATTTTTATTTACATCCTTGGAAGGAGCAACTTTGTACTTGCACTTTATCATCAGCTGTTCTTTCCTTATGAGTCTACATTTTAAAAAATCTCTTTACTTTCAAGTTTCAAATAGGACAGGACACTGGTCTCTGTCCCAAGGCATCGTGTGGACTCAGTTTTACTTAGAAAGCACCTTCACAATCTTTCAGGTCTTGCCTCTCACCAATTCCATTATTATTCTTTGCTCATTCAACATTCTTTCATGGTCTTCTCCATGAAAATATTTATTCTCCATAATGCTTTTTCTCTGTGTAGTACATAGTATTTAGTAATTTTTTTTGTATGGTTCTCGGAGTTGAACTCAGGGCCTCCCTGGTGAGCTTCACCCCTATACTTTTCCAATTTTATTTTTACATTGACATGGGTCTTAAGTTGCCCAGGTGGACCTCAAACTTGGGATCTTTGTGTCTCAACCTCCCGAGTAACTGGTCTGAGAGGACTGCACTGCTCTGTCTGGAAATATTTAGTAATTATAAATGACAGTACTGACTTGCTAAAATCAAGCAGTGTAAGAGAAATGCCTTTAAACTATAAACTCTATTCTGTATGTTATTATACAGAACAAATAAAAATATGTAGCTATAAAAATAGATATGTGCCTGCTTTTGTTCTTATTTTGTGAGTAGTGTGGAGCAGTTGAAACTCAGCATGGTTTGGGAACATCACCGTGTCTGCTGCAGGTAGTTAGGATGATGAATTGTGTTTGTTTATGCAGTAGATTCCTACTATCTCTAGAATTTATTCGGGTAATTGACAAGGTAATTCTGGGTACAACTCTGGCTTTGGTAATCATGAATTGCTATGATTTCTATTTCTGTTCTTTTAAATTTATGAACACTGAAATTATTTTTGGATTATAAGTGACAGGATCTAATTTAACAAGACAACAATGTAGTCATACATTTGTCTGTAATAGAGAAATTGTCTCTAATTTACTATTATCCCTTTTTTTGTAAATGGAGGAAAACAGTACTTTCTCAGAGTATATGAGGTTTATATTATCTTACTTCTTTATATCATGATTAGGTGGCTGTGGTGTTTGAAAGAGATTGAACTAAGTCATGGACATAAGGTTATGTAGATCCTTACACCTTCAGGCCAAATACAAATCATACTGTTTCTTATAATATTTGAATAGCAGACCTGAAACAATTTCAGAATTTCTTTTCCTTTACTATTTCTTTTTACCAGCTTTGATCAAAGTCTGTAGTTGGGGGATTTACACATTTTGTTTTGTAACTTATGAATATGTTCTTTAATTCAAGAGCAATTAATCTCCCCATTTAAGGTGAAATGCCAACATTTACCTATATCACTAATAGAAGGCCAGTAAAAAAATTATCTTAATTGCTTTGAATATGTCTTTTTTTTGCTGATGGCCAGACTCTGTATGTCTTGTTTGATATTCCAAAGAACAAAATACTACTATTTGTTACAGTGCTAGTTCAGTTGGAAATGATATTTCATATTTAATGTCTTTCTCTTTCTGGTAAGTTATCTGATAAGCCAAATAGGACCCCAAATTTTGATCCTCACCTTAGAGCTGGACAGCAACAAGAAAAAGTAGGAATGGCTTTTATCCACTGGTACTTGTCAGTGCAGTTGAGAGAGGCTAACATTGTCAGCTGACTTCCTGTTTTGGTATTCCCAAGTTTGTTTCTGACACTGAGCATCATGTGAGAAATAGTTATTTTGTGTTTACTGGAGAGGAAGTTGGGTTGAAGACTGGATGAGTCAATGACAAGGAAAGGAAGCGACTGGAACAAAATACAGATGATCTCCTTAATGGTTTTTGTGTAGCATTAGCCTAGACTAGAGGACTGGTCCCATGATCTTGCTGCATTTGAATAAATAAATATTCTAAAAGGACTGTGGAAAATGTGGTAACTTGGGTCAACATAAATTGCTTTTTATGGAAAGTGTGTTGAAGGTAGAATCCTTTGAATAAATTACATATTCTGAAATTTTTTTTATTCTGTGCAGTGTATGTAAAATACATTTGAAATTCACAGCAAATTTGCACAGGTCTCATTTACAATTCATTTTAAAGCTTTCCTGAATGAATAGTTGGTAATTAAGTGATTGACATATTCTCCCTCTTGAAAATCATGCATGCCAGTAAATTGCCTGAGCTTTCCTGGAGCATCTCCAATAAATGTTTGAAACTTTGGCTAGCAAATGTTGTTCAGCAAAATTCTGAGGGACTGGAAGATATTGTATTTCCACACACAGAGTGGATGCATACCCTGCAGATGCCCTTGGCTGCTGTGCTGGCTTATTAAGTGCTTCCAGGTCTGTGAGGTAAAAGCGTGGTGTAAACTGAAGTAGATATGACTATCTGAAGTGTTTCAATCCTCAAATAGTGAAGTGATTTTAAAGTTTCGGGTATTTCTACTCTGTAAAGGTTATTTATAGTAAAACACCTTTAATATGGGGATAATTAGTTTCTAAAATCTCAAAGAGCAAAGCAGTTATTTTACCTAAACAATAAGCTCTCAGTAATCTTTGATATTTATCTTGAGATCATTTGGAAAATACTAAGTTTGTTATCATAACCGTTGCTAAATTTATTATCATTAACCTTTATAAAAGCTATACAATGAGTATATATCATTCTGTAATATTACTGTTCCCTAAAATCCCTAAATGTTTTATTAATAAAAATATTTATATATCACCATTATCATATGGCATAAAGTTGCTCCTTGACTCATATTTATGTTTTTCCTGCAATGCTCTCTTTTAAAAACTTAGGACCCACCCCTCCTCCCAAAATGCTAGTTGTCATGGCACACACCTGTAACTCTAGCACCTGGGAGATCAAGGTGAAAGAATCATTGTGAGTTCAAGGCCAACCTGAGGACTACCTAGCAAGACCCAGTCTCAGAAAAAGAAAGCAAAAGACTAAAAATGTAGGGCTAATTACAATCAGTAGGATGTATAATTTGATGACGTTTGAATCTGTATGTATTCATATAACCCATCCTCTCCCCAATGCATATTATAATTTTTATATGACTTAAAGAGTATAATATCATAGAGGATTCTAACTTTAAAAGTAGCAGACCTCTACCAGCTGATGATTAGGGGAAACCCTATTTTGATTTTAATGATTAAAAAAATGATTCAGTACTCAGAATCAAAGTACAACAACTTCTAGTGGCAGTGTGATTAAAATTAATTTTAGATCTGAAGTTTCTGGCGATACCTTTAGAGCTGACACTCAAAGTTTGGACACAGCATGTTGTGCAATGTTACGGTGCTTCTTAAATATGTTCCTTCAATTGTGATCTGGGACACAGAATGATTTGGTGACAGATTTAGGACTTTTTCTATGTAACTGTGGTTCCAGGGACATTATTTTATATTTGAATTAGTCCACTATTAATCTTGTTAATTTCACACTTATTATTAGAGGTTTTTCAGGGAAAGAAAGTCCTTTGCTCTGTCATTGACTTTCACTCATTTTTCTTTTCTCTACCTGGTTAACTCTGGCATTCTTCCTTTTGATGTACTAATATTTGACTACCTCTTCCATATTATTCATTCATTCCAGTATTTAAAGTAACCATGACTTACCCTTGATGCCAGTTTCTTGGCACTTACCCTTTGCACACTTCATGGAATATGCTTGAAGTGTCAATGCTTCGATTTGGTGGGTGGAGATATGAGTGAAAACATAAGCTTGTAGAAAAATGTACATTCCCTAAGGGATTCAAGAGAAGCGAGGACTTCATTTCTTGTTAAAATGACAGAAAGAATTACAATTATGAAATTACATATTACAAATTCAAAGTAATCAATCAGTAGACTATTGGATCCAATCAGTAGACTATTGGATTCTTACTTTGGAAAATCCTTTCCCTGACAAGTGTATAGCAGCTTTGGGACACTTGGGCCTTGTTCAGTTGACCTTGAGTTGGTGTCATATGTAAAGTTGGGCCTCCTTTCTAAAGAGGATACAAAACAATTTCCACAAGATAGGCTTGACAGAATGGTTCACATGACTTTTACACCCGAGCAGGTAGTCTGCTTAACATGGTTTCTTGGGTACCGTGATTTTTTTTTCCTGTTTACAAAATGGAATACATATTGATACTTCTGAGCAATGTACAATGGCTTATTTTCCATGGAGTGAGAATGAGACATTTCATAGAAATCATGTGACAAAATACAATAGCCTGTACACTTTCTCTGTCCTTTTTCATTCTGAGAAATGTCTGATGAGACAGATAGTTTGGTTGCTGGTTAGTGTCTGTATCACCAAATGTTCTTCACAGATGTGTATTCTGTCTTCCTTGCAAAAATTTTAGATTCTTTAGATTCATGATAAAAAGATTTAAAATGGCAGTTTTTTGTTCAGTGTTTTTTATTGTTTTGAGATCATTTCAGTCTTACCACAGAGAGAAAATACTATAACTTAGCCTCTTATGTTCTACATATATGACTGAATTCTTCAGAGTTCATGTATTTCCTTCATCTTTGTGAAAATGTACATGCAATTCTAAGGGTGTTAGCCACATACATTTACTGATTTTTAAAACAGTTTTTTCTGTGTGTGAGATATTGTTAAAAGTTACACTAAATTATTTAATGCTTTACCACACATCCATATGGTTTTACTGCAATGATTTCATTTGGCAGATACAGGTCTTATGGCTGAGAGAGGTGGCTTTGTCAGGCAATGGAATGTACCAACTAAGCTGCAGGGTGAACACAAGCTATCTGGTAACACAGTGCAGCTTCTCAGACACAATACTGTTAATATGTTGTCTGCATCTTCTCTTCATGGAGAGTGTTTAGAGAGGAACAAGGGAGTGCCTTACTTACACGTGACGGATGGAGAAACAACAGTAAATAAAAGGGCACAGAGGCTGAGCATACGTTTCTCGAAAAAGATATGCAGATTGCCAGCAGGTGTTTGAAAAGATGGTCCATGTCATAGGCCATCAAGGAAATGCAAGGTAGTCCAGCAGTGACGCACCCCCTTATACTCACCTGGATGGCTTTATGCCTTAAAATGGAAAATAAATGTTAACGAGGTTGCAGAGGAGGTGGAAACCTTGTACGTCCCTGATGGGAATGTAGAATAGTGTGGCTACTGCAGAAAGCAGTGCCTCAAAAAGTTTACTGTAGGGGGCCGGGGAGTTAGCTCAGAGGTTCTGGTGCCTGTCTTGCAAGCGCAAGGGCCCGGGTTCGATTCCCCGGTAACCACATAACAATACTGGGCATGGAGACACACGCCCAGCAGCAATCAGTACCACATACCACAGTGCCGGGCGTGGTGGCTCACGCCTGTCATCCCAGCACTCGGGAGGCAGAGGCAGGAGGATTGCTGTGATGTGAGTTTGAGGCTGAGCTCAGGGCCAGCCTGAACCACAAAGTGAGACCCTGTCTCAAAAAACCTAAAAAAAAAAAAAAAAAAGTTTACTGTAGAATTATCTTATTACCCAGGAGTTCCACTCTCACGTATCTTTCCAAAAGAACTGAAAATTGGTATTTGATACACATTTACATAGATTCATGGTGACACTACAATGGCCAAAAGGCAGAAACAGCTCAAATGTTCATTAGTGGAAAAATAATTGAGCTATGACTCATGCAAACAATACAGTATTTTTCATTCATAAAAAGAATGAAAACCTGATGCATGTTATATGTAGGCCCTTGAGTATATTATACTGTGTTTAAAAAGCTAGACATGATGTTCTATATATAAAATCATTCAAAATAAACAGAATACAGTTTGGTGGTTGCTAGGGTTGTGGGAAGGGGGAATGGAGAGCAACTGTTTATGGGTACAGTTTCCTTCTGGAATGATGAAAATGTTTTGTTGCTAGATAGGTTTGTACAACACTATAACTGCAGTAAATATTGAATTGTTCATTTTAATATAGTTGATTTTATGTTACATGAGTTTTACCTAAACCAAAAATAGAATTGAGTGACCAAGATATCCTCGAGTTACCTAGCCCTTCAGTATTAGCTTTTATGAGGCAGATACTCACATCTTACTTGATAGATAGCAAATAAAGGGAACACAAACACCAGCAAAGATTATTTTGAATACTCAACATGTGCATCAAACCACGATTGTCATGGTTTCCAGACTCTAGGAACTAACAGACAAAATACGAAGGCCCTGTTGATTGAAGAGATGCTCAGAAAATAGAGGGCTTACATTTTGGATAAGCTAAAGGATAAAATGCCTTTCCACACAGTGAATAGTCAGAGGGAGTTAACCAGACCTACTTGCATGTTCAGGCAGCATGACATTGTTCTCCCTCTAATTAGGGTGGATTTCAGCCATGCGTACTAGAACAAATGATTCATATGAAGTAAACGGTTCTGAAAGAGCCCTAGACAAACATGCACCTTTTTTCTTCATGAACATAAAGGGAACACACCAGCGTGTGACCTTGTGCATCCTGGCCCAGGTACTTCTCCAGTTCAGTAATAGCCTTTCATCTTCTCAAGGATTTTTCCATTTTACCCAGAAAAAAACTTTAATGTATAGTGCATTCAACTCTGCAGTATCCTTGAGGATTTCCAATAAAGCAGGTAATACTTGTCTTATAAAAAAGGAAAACATGGGATACAGTGAAGTGAAGCAGTGTACTGGAATTAGGTAGCCGGGGTGCACATCACAGAAGATAGCTCTTGTCCTGAATTCCTCACCTCTTCTGTTCAAATGTGCGCATGTAGATAGGGTTACTTCCACAGCCCTCTTCCGTTACCAAGGCTGTTGATTCAGAAATACTATATCTGCTTTCCACTTCCGGACATTTTCGCTTCTGGACTTGAAGTGATTGATGAAAAAATATTAACTTTAAAAAATCATTGTGTTATCTAAGATTTTTTTGCTTGTGCTTTTGCTCTGCTGCGAATCCACCCAAGGACCTTGGTCATACTAGGCAGGCAGGCGCCTTGTCACTGATCTATGTCCCCAGCCATCTAAATACTTATTGCTTAGTTGTATAAATATTATGTATTCCTTTGTAAATAAGTTTAATAATAAATATAAACCACGTTCACCCTTCCTCACACTTACTCACCTTTACCGGTTATCAACTAAGGTAATATACAATCTGAAAAACTTGTGATAAGTATTTGGTGTCATTCTTGATTGTACTGAATTTAAAATTTTTTTATAAGTACATAATATATATTCATCATAGAATATTGATACTTACAGATATAGTATCCACCTTCTCTCCCCTCCTTTCTGTCTCCCTTTACCCACAGATCCTCTTCCCATCTCCACAAAGTCTGCCTTGCCTGGAATTTCCATGGCTTTGAGGTCATTAGTAGGCGCACTTTTTAAGTGTTAATTGCCTGCCTCACTCTCTCTCCTCTGAAACCCTCAGCGTTTTAACTCTCTGTCTCACAATGACCAGTAGCAATGTCTCCTCCTGCTGTCGAGATCCCATTCTTTTTTTATTATAAAAAAGACTTATTGTGTCTATTCTCCTTTATATCCCTTTTCAGCCTTTTAATGTAGTTAAGTCTCTTCTCTCTTACAAGAAGAAAAGGAGGGTAGAAAAATTGCCTCTCTTTCACCTCTTTCTCTTTGAATTGGTCTCTTATAATTAAGAATGAAATTGCCTGCATTCTTAGTCTTTACTTCCTTCCATCTTATCACCCATCTGCTGCAGTCTTGTATTCAAGGACTTTACCCAATTGCAATTTGTCCAGTTTAATAACTGACAGGTGGTAAGTCCTGTAGCTACTCGTCTTATTTGTGTTAGAATTCATAGTAGTGTGTGTCCTGTAGACAACACTTCTTCTCCTAAACGCCTGTGGCTGGGGCTTCTGTGATACCTTACTCTTCTGGTTTTCCCTACCACATGTCTGGAATTTGGGGCTCTTTCCCCTCCTTCCTTTATTTTTTATACACTCTCTAGGTCTCCTCCTAAGTTTCGATAGCTTCATTTACCATTTATTTGTAGCCAGCTCCCGCATTTATCCTGAATCTTAGTTACCAGGAGCCAGCCCAGAACTTAACAGACAGCGTTCACTTTAAGTGCGTGGACAGAGATGTTGTCCTAGAGGACTGATGACCCTCCATATTTGTTAGTACTCTCGTCACCCTTCACAAGATTACACACTGCGTATGAGCAAATATTTTCAGTCATAGGCAAGGCCAGTGCCTGGTACATGGTTCATACTCACTCGATGTGAGCAAGTGAAAAGTTCCTGGCACAAGAGATAGTTGCTCTTCGGTCCTGGCCTCCATGGTTACTCACTTTTTCCTTATCCCTCTGCGTGTCTCATAGACATGGCCCACACATCACTGACATGAAAAGCTGCTGAGCTCTTTCTTTTTCCTATGTCCTCCAGTGTCTTTCCTGCCTATATTAAGTAGAAAATTAGATATTTTTCTAGAAAAATCTGCTTGATTACCTTTTGCCCTTTCTCCCTCTTTTCTTTTCTGTTTTTGTTGTAAGGAGAAGAATAAATTAATATGAAGGACTTGGCTCCAATGATAAGGAAATCTTCAAGGTTTCAAGGCATTTCTTCCACTTCATGAGCACAACCTTATTCATATACATCTTTCCTCTCACTTGAGATCACAGTTCAACCCTTTTCAAAGGTGTCTTTGGAACAAATAAGCTCAGTATTTTGAGCATGTTTCAGTTTTGTGCTGAGTTGACTCTGGTGTATGTGGAGGGTGAAAGCTT
>PVIR01009632.1:0-52412 GCA_004026965.1 Petromus typicus | reverse complement strand
GTGTGGAGACCCACACCCAGCAGCAACCAGTACCACATACCACAGTGCCGGGCGTGGTGGCTCACGCCTGTAATCCCAGCACTCGGGAGGCAGAGGCAGGAGGATTGTGATGTGAGTTTGAGGCTGAGCTCAGGGCCAGCCTGAACCACAAAAAGCGAGACCCTGTCTCAAAAAACCTAAAAAAAAAAAAAAAAGAAAACAAGACTTTCTCAGCCAGGTGTGATGATGCACAATTGTAATCCCAGAATTTGGGAAGTTGAGACAGGAGGATCACTGTGAGTTCAAAACCAGCTTGGGCAACATAGTACATTCAAGGCCAGCCTGAATTACATAGTGAGGCCCTGTCTAAAAAAATGTAAAAAGATCAGAAACTACTCCAGATACACTAAGCCACCTCATCTTTGACAAAGGAGCCAAAAATCCTCAATGGAGGAAAGATAGCCTCTTAACAAATGGTGCTGGAAAAACTGGGTTTCAACTTGCCAAAGGCTAAAACTAGATCTAACTCTTTCACCGTGTACCAAGCTAAAATCAAAGTGGATAAGAGACCTAACTATTAAAACAGACACTCTAAACCTACTGCAAAACAGGTTAGGTAAAACTCTCGAAGATATTGGCTTAGGGAAAGGCTTCATGAACAAAACTTCTATAGCACAGGAATTGGCTGAGGAAATCAACAAATGGGACCTCATTCTTTTAAAAAGCTTCTGCACAGCAAAGGAAACCACCAACAGTGCAAATAGGCAACCAACAATGTGGGAAAAAATCTTTACCAGCTGTTCCTCAGATAAAGGGTTACTATCTAGAATATATAAAGAGCTCAAAAAAATCAGCCCACCCAAATTTAATGACCCAATTCAAAAATGGGCATCTGAAATGAATAGATATTTTTCAGAGGAAGAAGTAAGAGCAGCTAAGAAGCACATGAAGAAATGCTCAACATCATTAGTCATTTGAGAGATGCAGATGAAAACAACATTGAGATTTCATCTCACTCCACGTAGAATGGCTGCCATTTCAGAATCAGCCAACGGCAAATGTTGGCGAGGCTGCGGAGAAGAAGGAACCCTTCTGCACTGTTGGTGGGACTGTAGACTCGTACAGCCCCTGTGGAGATCAGTTTGGAGAATCCTCAAAAATCTAAGATTGGTGGTCCCATTTGACCTGGCCATTGCCCTGCTAGGTATATACACACAAGAATTAAAAGACTCATATCACAGTGACATATGTGCACCCATGTTTATAGCAGCCCAATTTGTGATTGCTACATCTTGGAAACAACCCAAGTGTCCATCAACTGGAGACTGGATTAAAAAGCTGTGGTTCTTCTACAGAATGGAGTATTACTCTACAATAAAAAATGATAAGTTTGGGGGCCGGGGAGTTAGCTCAGTGGTTCCGGCGCCTGTCTTGCAAGCGCAAGGGCCTGGGTTCGATTCCCCGGTAACCACATAACAATACTGGGTGTGGAGACCCACACCCAGGAGCAACGAGTACCACATACCACAGTGCCGGGCGTGGTGGCTCACGCCTGTAATCCCAGCACTCGGGAGGCAGAGGCAGGAGGATTGTGATGTGAGTTTGAGGCTGAGCTCAGGGCCAGCCTGAACCACAAAAAAGCGAGACCCTGTCTCAAAAAAAAAAAAAAAAAAAAACAAAGTTGAAAAATGATAAGTTTGAATCATTTCTACTTAAATGGACATACCTTGAGGATATCCTCATAAGTGAAATAAATAGGGCACAGATAGGTACATATCACATCTTTTCTCTGGTATGGGAGAATAAAGATGTAAATGAGTCCTAGCATTGTATGTTATATATTGTGAAATAGAAAATGCTCAATGTAAAATAGGGTGAAGGGGGAAAATGTTGAGATTGTAAGAAAAAAGTAAGGAAACAAATTTTATGTATATGGGGGGGTGGTAGGGTGGGTAGGGCTATGGGAAAAAATGAGAATTAAGTTGTGTCTTATACTGGTACAAATCCCCATTATGGAGTGCAATCATGATGTTTATATTTAATGTACCAATAAATATAAAAAATGTAAAAAGAACCTTTCTCATCTAAGTCATGCATTGCTGAAAGCCTTATATTTACAAAAATAATGTGCTACTTTCATAACCATAAAAGTTTTAAAATATTTGTCTTTTAAGGTGCAACCATAGCTATTATCATTGCCTTTCATTTCAGTTATCATTGAAAATCACTGCCTTTGATTACTAGAGTTTTTAAATAAGATGAAAATAACCATTAGATAAGTAGGTAAAGTATGAGTAGGTGTCATAGTAGTTTTAGAAATAAATGGACATCCCAGAATGTTTGATAGGTATTATAAAATAGGAAGAAAATGTTCAAAGGAAAAGAGAAGGGGGGGTAGGGGAAAGTAAAGAAAGAGAAGAAAAAATATAATGGTAAAAAGAAAAAGGTGGAAACAAAGTTTAGGTATATAGGGGTGGGGGGTTGTAGGGAGGGCAGGGGAAGGGGAAAATGAGAATTAAGACGTGTCATATAGAGGTACAAATTCTCAGTGATGAATGTGATCATAGTGTATATATAAAATGTGCTGATAAACAATTAAGAAAGAAATAAAAGGACATAAAGGACAATCAAATAAAAATTAAATGTACACAAACAAGGATACAGATTAGTTTTAACACTAGTTGGAGCTAACAACATGTACTGGGAAGGAGATGTAGCATCTACTTAGTCATGCTTTTGTGGAAAAACTTGGTTGGTGAAACACTTAAGAGCAACCAAATTTTTAAATTTAGGAACTATAAAGTTCAATGCAATATTGGTTTTGATACCCCCTAGAAGCAAAAGTTGTTAGCAGCTTAATTTAACTTATAATGGTTTGGTTTTTTTAAAAATTGTGTCAATTTTTTTGTTATTCTTAGGTTTTATTGTGTTGTGTTTGGAAAATGTGCTCTGCATTATTTCTTTAAGGTTTTATTTCAGAATTAATATCTCTAATTGTTTCATGGGTACCTAAATAGAATGTGCCTTTTATTTTGTTTTATTGAAGTGATACAGTATAAATCTTACCTGTTTGGTCATTTTACCAGTTTCATTAATTAGATTTTGTGTAGTCCTGTTTTATTTTAGTCCCCTTAATCTGTCCTGGAATCAGAAGTATGAGTCTCTTCTTAAAATTAAATTCTTGTATTTACAACAGACTTTTTATTATATATTTTGATGACATTCTGTGGAGTACTTAAGATTCAGAGTATATATATATATATATATATATATAATATATATATATATATTATATATACACACTGTATATATGTGTATATATATATATATTTTTTTTTTCTTTTTTTGAGACAGGGTCTCGCTTTGTAGTTCAGGCTGGCCCTGAGCTCAGCCTCAAACTCACCTCACAGCAATCCTCCTGCCTCTGCCTCCCTAGTGCTGGGATTACAGGCGTGAGCCACCACGCCCGGCTCTGTGCTATGTGGTACTGGTTGCTGCTGGGTGTCAGAGTGTCTATATTTTTATTTGGAATAAAAGAATCATTATACTTGGTTCCATTCTTTCACTTTAATTTCTTTTTTGAGTTAAAATTTGACAGTATTATAAAACTATTAATTACTTTTTATATAACATCTTTATTGAGGTATAATTCATGTGTTATATAATCCACCCTTTTAAAGTGCAAAATTTTATGGGTTTTAGTACTTCAGTGTTATACAACCATCACCACAATTAATTTTAGACTATTTTTATTATCCCAAAAGGCAACCCTATACCCATTAGCAGTCACTCTCTGTACCAGTTGTCTGAGTCCTGGGCAATCACTAATCACTTTTGTCTCTCTAGTTTTACCTATTCTGTTTACTTTATATAAATGGAATCATGTAATATGGTATGTAGTCTTTTTTGACTGGCTTCTTTTGCTTATTTTTAAGAACTTGATAGACATTTGGGATGATTCCAGTTTTTGATTATTATGAATAACTGGTATGAGCATTCATGTACAATTTTTTTCATGAGCATAGTTTTTCATTTCTGTTGATTATATACCTAATCATGGAATTATTAGGTCATGTGGTAACTCTGTGTTTAACTTTTGGAAGAATCAACACCCTGCTGCTTTCTGTAATAATTGCATTATTTTATACCAGCACTGTATGAGAATTTTAACTTCTGCATAGTCTCACCAACACTTTTTTTTTTTTTTTTTTTTGAGACAGGGTCTCGCAAGGGTGTTACTTTGTAGTTCAAGGTAGCCCTGAGCTTACTATGTAACCCAAGCAAGCCTAAAACTCATGGCAATCCTTCTGCTTCTTCTTCCCAAGTGCTGGGTTTCCAGGCGTGAACCACCACACCCAGCACTGTGGTAGTGGTTACCAGGGATCGAACCTGGGCCTTTGCACTTGCAAGACAGGTGCTGGGACTATCGAGCTAAATCCCTGGCCCTCAACAGAACTTATTATTATCTCTTTCCCTGATTACAGACAATATAATGGTTGAAGTAGTACCTCATTATGGTTTTGATTTGCATTTCCTTGATAGTTAATGATGCTGCAGTTTTCATAATGTAAGTTTTGCACTTCATTTGTTAATTTTACTCAACAATTTTATTCTTTTTAGTGCTACTATAAACAGAGTTGTTTACTTTGTGGATTCTTTGTTAGCAGTATATAAATATATAATTAATTTTGCATATTGATTTTGTACCCTGAAATTTTACTAAGTTTATTTGTTGTAGTCTTAGCGAGTCCCTTAGGATTTACTGCATAGAGCACATCATCTGTAAATAGAGAGAGTTTATTTATTACTTTCCAATTTGGATCCATTTTCTTCCTTTTTCTTGCCTAATTGGTCTTGTTATTACCTCCAAAGCAATGTTAAATAGGGGCTAAGATCCTTATTTTATTCCTGTTAGGGGGAAAGTATTTAGTCTTTCATTAAGTACTTTGGCAGTGGCTTTTTGTAGATATGCTTTATCAGTTTAAGTTTTGTTCTATTCTTTGTGAAGATTTTTATTATGTAGAGTGTTCAGTTTTCCCGTGTCTACAACCTAATCATTGATTTTTGTTTCTTATTAATGTATAGTATTACATCAATTTTTTTTTAGGTAATAAGACAACTTTTAATTTCTGGGCTACATTTCAGTCTGTTATGGTATATGATCCTTCTTTATATGTTGTCAGAATCACTTTGCTAGAGTTTTGTTGAACATTTTGTGTCTATATTCACAAGAGTTATTAGTATATAGTTTTCTTTATGATTTACTCATCATGTTTAGGTTTCAGAATAAAATTGGCCTCAGAGTGAGTTGGGAAATGTTCCTTCCTCTTTTAGTTTTTGAAAGAAGTGGTTTTACTTATTTTTTTAATGTCTGTTAGTGGGTGGTTTGTATCTAGATGTTCCCTCAAAGCCTCATGCAGTCATAGATGGGCTTTTTGGAGGTGGCTGGATCTAGGGTTTGTGATGCTGAGATCAAGGGTACAGTGCTAGGATTCTGGGTGTGAGGGCTTCCTACCTTAAGGGTGGGGAGCCTGGATATAACATAAGGGATAGAAAGAGGTTTGTTGTTTGTTGCTTATTGTTTATTGATGTTGCTGCTTGTTGCTGGCTGCCTTCTGCCCATGATGCCACACTATGAACTGTTTCTTATCTGTGATGCCCCTTTGCCACACCACCTTGCCTTGGAGCCAGCCAGCTATGAATTTCAACCTCTGCACATGGTAAGAGCCAATAAACCTATCCTCTTTTAACTTTGGATGTTGGGTATGTTGTCTCAGAAATAAGAGAAAAAATACAGTAACTAAGACATCTAGAATATACTAGGAAAGCTATCTGGGTCAGAGCTTTTCTTTGTGTTTTAAAATAATAATATCAGTCTATTTACTTTTCACAAGCCTATACAAATTTTCTATTTCTTCTTGAATAAGTTTTGGTAGTTCAGTTCAGTTTGTCTCTTTCACATAATTATATAATATGTTGGTGTACATTTGTCCATGGTATTGCCACAGAATCCGAATTTAGCCTCCTTTCAATTATTAATAATGGCTCCTCTTTCACTTCTCATTCAGTAATTTAATTTTTTCTCTCTTTCAAACCTATTTTTAGCTAGTGATCTGTGAATTTTGTTGATCTTTTCAAAAATAGCAACTTTTGGTTTTATTGCTTTTATTTTTCCTGTTCTCTATTTATTAACATTTGCTCTAATTGATTTTCTTTCCTTCTACTGCAAGCCTAGCTTTTCCTAAAGTTTTTGCTTACAGTTTGACATAAGAGCTCTGCCTCAAGTGAAAAATTTGCAATGGAATGCTCATCTCAGGCTCAGTACCAAGGGAATCTTCTCTTGACTAAGGGATTGCCTTTCATTTTATTCTCCAGCTCCCACCTCTGGTTCACTTTCTATTCACTTTCCCAAATAGAGTTGAATGGGATAACATTTCACTGCCCAGCATCGAGGCACATATTTCTCTATTCACTTTCCCTGACTTTAAGAAACTCATGTTTCTTGTTTTTATTATTTTATTTTATTAGCATATGTTTGCTTCATATAGTTTAAAATCATCTTGTGGAGTAGTTACATGTACGTAATACATTCATGCTTTTTCTAAGTAGCAGAAATCAGTAATATAGTTGAATTCTCTTATGATAATCCATGAAATGTTTAGCACCTTTCCCAGTTGTATCAGGGAGATCAGGTATTAACTATCTATTTTTATATCTTTTGTGAAATATCTTTTTGCTTACTAAGTTTTTAAAAAACAGTGATATTCCTTCTTCACTTTTTTTCTTAAGTTTTCTGTCTTTATAAGTAATGGTGATCTTTGTTTGTAACATATGTTGAAAACATTTTTCCAAGCTTATTTGTTAGTCACACAGAAGTTTTATATTTTTATGAGCTACAATATGTCAGTCTTTCCTGTTTGATTTCTGTTCTTGAGTTGGTAGTTTAAAAATGCTTTCACCATTTAAAAAATACCATCCTGAAATTATAAAACTACTCACCTAAACCTCCTTATGGCCTTCTTTTACATGACCTTGCTATGTTTATATTTTTGGTTCATCAAGATTTCACTCTGATATAAGAAATGGTAGATATCCAGTTTAAGTTTTCTGTAAAGAACAACTATGTTGAAACAGATATAGCAGAATAGTTTCTTTCAGATCTTCCTGTATCCTGGTTCTGTGATGGTAGATGTGAAATGTTAGCACTTTACTTCCTTTCTGTGAGCCATTTCCTTATCTGTAAAAGGAGGATAAAATTGTAAAGATCATACAACAAAGTGTGTGTAGGACACTTGGAACATGACCCATAGATTGAAGAAGTGTGTGCTATTTTTATTATTTATTCTAGATAAAATGCATGCATCAGTGTGGGATCTACCCTTTCTCCTGCCATTTTGTTTGATGATTTTGATGTTTTTAAGATTTCCTAGACATGTTTATTTCCTAATTGAAATGGAGAACTATTTGTACAACCTCAAATGCCCTTATAAACACCACCAACACTACCGACACCACCACCACCACCGACAACAAAAACAAGTTCTGGAACTGATTCTCTAATGTACTTTCTATTGGCCTCTTTTCATTTTGAAGTGTCCCTAAATTGCTGCATGAACACTTAATTACTACTTAAAAGAGCTGAATCTGTCACTATGTTAGCATCATGGTGATGTTAAGACAGGATTCATGCTTCTTACCATCATATGAGGTGTCAACTCAGGGTGAAGGGCTTGGTCTTCCTAGTGCATTTGGGATAATTTCAAGGCAATAATTGCTTCTCCTCCAGTGCGGAGAGAGATGGAAATTGTGTAGTAGAGACAGCTCCATCTGTGGACTGGAGGCGTCTACCTTGAGTGAGTGAGGACTGCTGTTGTCATGCCAGTGCGTGTTGTGATTGTGTATAATGTGCATTGTGAGCCTGTGAGTGAAGATACTGTACAGAAGGCTAATATATGGATCTTCAAAAGAAATAACAGGGTGTATAAAACAGAAAACTTGGTAAAAAGAAAATGAAGAGAGGCTAAAATTAATATCAGATAGGAAGCCATAGCCCTCAGAAATAGACATGGGTGGAAAAGTGGGAATCAAGGTTCTGGAATAATGAGGCTCAAAGACTCTGTGTGGAGCTGGGTCTAAGTTGCTGCCTTACAAAGCTCTGCCTTATGCAGGACCAGAAAGGGAGAACGTGCCAGTTCAGTTTGTGCTTCAAGCAGAAGGTCTTAACTTGGGGTCCACTGAAGGGTCTTCAAGAGAATTCCAGGACTCTATGAACTTAGATTGGAAAATATTACACTGTTGTTTTTTCAAAAATTGAATTGAGTGTTACCAGTTTCTTCAGTTACTGAATGTTGGTAAAAAATTATAGTAATATTAGCAGTATGTGTGACATTGCCATTAATAAAAAAATCAAATATTTTCATTTCACATGTAGTTATTTATATTGAAAACATTGTGTTCACTACTTTGAAATTATGGAAGTTATTAGACTCTCTAACAGATATTCTTTAGGGCACTAAGTGCATATATCTCTATATCACATTTATAAAAGGCTTTGATAACTGCACTTCTTTCCAGCTACCAGCTTATAGCACCCCACTTTGATTATCTTTGTTATCCATTGTGTTTTATCTATTTCAATGTGCTATTCTGATAAATAATTCATAAACTTCAATAGATTGCTAAGGAGTAGTTGGACAAAATAAATCAAGAAACTCTAGGTTAGTACAGAAAGCGGCAGGTGACTAGAGGCATGCTTAGCTTTTGAACTTATAGAAGTAGGTTATAGTTAAAGGAAAAATTGAGAGGATGAGTTCGGAGGGGTTTGGAACTAAATGCCTTAATTTTTTACAAAATTGTTGCAGCTGTAGTTTGTTCCTGGATGATCCTTTGATCTCGTCTAGACCACAGGGTAGAAGATGGAACTAGAAGAACTTCAGTTCCAGGACTTGTTCAAGTCTGATGGACTTAAGTCTGGGAGAATGACCTGGTCATGAGTACTGGCTACCTCATGGGTCCCAGATTCTCCATCTGATAACTCAGTTTGCAGATTTGAAATTATGAGCCAGACATTTCCCTGGACTAAATGGGCCAATGTGTAGCTTCTGAGTCCTTGTTTCTTCATCAGTGAATTGTTATTCATTCAATAGATGTCGATCAAATACCAGGTATTGTGTAGGAGAATGATACCCCATCACCATTGTCTGAATTAAATGAAATACTATGTCTGAAAGCTATTGAAAATGGATGCTTTCATTGAAGAATTTAAAAAGTTGCCATATTTTTTCTGCTTCTTAGTCTAGTTGCTATTTGAAAAGAAGAGCTCCCAGCCTTGGGAGCTCATGTCTCCACTTGCTTGGTCCTTTCCATCATCCTGACAATGCAGTATACGGGACCAAAGTTCAGTTTTACCAGAGGAGACTAGACCTCTGGATTCCATTAGAGCTGTCAGCCAGGCTAATAGTGTGTGCATGGTTATTTATGCACTGAAGTATCCTGATAATTAAACTCATTCAAAGTCACAATGACTGGTTACTTAAGAGACCCGAACCATCATAAGTGAAGACTGTAATTCGAATTATGTCACACTGTTTGGTTTAGAAGTGTAGCACGGTTCACTGCAAGAAAGGCAAAGAAAAATATTCATATGTTGAAGGCAAAACAGAAATGTCAAGGCAAGTTGGACAAACACTGCTGTGATTAGAAGGCAGCTTAAAGGTTTAAAAATACTGTTGTCTTGGAAGAAGTCAAGAGGGAAGATACATTTCTAAAAACCAACAGAGTTCCATCTTCCCAGGTGTAGGCCTTCTGAAAACAAGCTTCTAGGCTATGCCTGAAGCCTTGTAGTCTTGGCTACCAGCCAAGAATAAGTTCTGAGAGCCTATTCTAACTGCAGACAGACGAAGGTGGCACTGGAAGACTCTGGCTCTGGCTTCAGATTTTCCTAATCTGCTTTCTTTACTGGTTGCATTATCCCTGACTAATTATTTAGAATCTTTGAGCTTCACTTTCATTATCTAAAAAGTGAGGATGGCAGTAGCTTCTTTACCAAATTAGTTTTTTTTTTTTCAAGACTATGAGAGGGAATGGTTATGAAGTACTTAGCCTGTAGTAAATGTCAAATCAGTATTATTCATTACTACAGTTTAGAAGGTTGCTGTGGTGGAAGAAAACTTGTCAGATTTTTTTCTAGTTGTGTGGCTTTCTCACTCTCTTTTGCTGCCCTGTCTTCTGCTCTGATTGGCTCCCTTCTTATGTTCCTGGGAAAATTCTAGCATATTTTTCTAGGCCACTCCAGGAAGAGAATAAGTGAACCCTTACTTATAAGAGTACAGGATTCTGATAGGCAAATTCTTCAGAATCTTAGGCAAGGTCTGGACAATATCATCTTGTGACCTCAAGAAATTAGCAAATAAGGGTAAGTGGTGAGCTAAGGAAGGACTTGACCACTTCTTTTACTGAAGAGACAGTTACACAATTTGGGAGTGGCAAGTTCTTGGACAAAGATTTATTTTTTTTGAACCCAGGACTCTTATGGCTGAAGCAGTGATATGTTTACTGCAAACTCATCCTCCCTCTTCATGGTGTGATGTTGCCCATTAAATAGGAAATTTCATATATTCACTGTACTTCCATCTTCATGGGATCATGAGACTAGTTCTTTCCAATGGGATGGGAGAAGCAGATCTGTGTGATTTGTGAGCTGAAGCTTTTTTTTTTTTTGAGACAAGGTCTCAGTTTGCAGTTCTGACTGGCCCTGAGCTCACTAGGTTGCCCAGGCAAGCCTTGAACTTAGCAGTCCTCCTACCTCTGCCTCCTCTCCTTCTGGGATTGCCAGGTGTGAGCCTGACACTCTGGAAAATGGTACTGATTGCTAGTGGGTTGAGTCATCATGTCAGCATTGTTGTATGTGGTCACCAGGGATTGAACCTGGGACCTTGCACTTACAAAGCAGGTGCTGGAACTTGAGCTATATCCCTGGCTCCAAACTGCAGCCTTGAAGATGCTGATTTGGGTTCTTACATTTTCCCTTTTCTTTTGTTAGCTGGAAATAAAGGCCTCTGAGACGTCTAGGGGATAGGAGAGCCACTAGATGGAAGAATGCTGGGTTCTCAAATTAACACCTGAAGGAAAGACAGCTGCCAACTGTGAATACTGGTAGTGAAATTTTAGTGAGTG
Organism: Petromus typicus; assembly: GCA_004026965.1. Lineage (NCBI taxonomy): Eukaryota > Metazoa > Chordata > Mammalia > Rodentia > Petromuridae > Petromus > Petromus typicus. The sequence continues at coordinate 41,258 of PVIR01009632.1, read as the reverse complement.
AGAAGTAAATTTCTATTGTGTGAAAGTATTGACATGTTTGGCTTATCTGTTACAGAAGCTAGTATTATTCTAACTTACAAAGCTGTCCCATGAAATGGGTGTACTGATTTTAAATTCTTTACCAACCCCAATTGCAAACCTTTCATTTATTGGTTGATTTATCCATTGAGCTTCAGAAATAAATATTTATTGAGCAATATTCTAGAGGCCCTGTTCTTCTTGCTGGAAATACAGTGAAGAGCATGACAGACAAGATCCCTGTTTGTATAAATAATTTACATTCTGACTGAGAGAATGCCGACAAATAAAACAATAATGAGAAGATCTTTAGATAGCTTTTGGTATAAAGAATGCAAAACCCAGTACTATAAATAGAAAATAATAGTATTTTGATAGAATGGTCAGCAAATATGTCTTTAAGAAGCTGGTGACATTTGAACTAAGGCTAAGCTGATGAAAAAATCCATTTCTTTCTCCTCTTTGCACATTGATGCTGTTGGCTACATCAGATTACTTGCACTTCCAAACCAAGAGCTTTTCTACCTCTGTGCTTTTGGAAAAGGTTTGTTTTTGTGGGAAAACTCCTGTACATCCAGCTCCTCCAGCAACACTGCCCTCACCCCAGGAAAGGAACTCTTCAGGCAGAAACAACTCTTCTTTTTAAATTTGTGCTTCTGCCATGGTAACAGTATAGCCCATGTTGTATTCTATTTGTTTATTTTCTTTTTCTTCTTCTTCTTATATATTTATGATATATGATAATTACATTCATTTGTGAATGATCACTTTTACTTCCCACCCCCATCCTGTCTTATATCCTAAAACTGCCTATGTCCACAAAGTCTACCTCTTTATTTCTTTTTCTTTTTCTTTTCTTTTTTTTGAGACAGGGTCTCGCTTTATAGTTCAGGCTGGCCCTGAGCTCAGCATCAAACTCACATTACAGCAAGGCTCATACCTCTGCCTCCCAAGTGCTGGGATTACAGGCGTGAGCCACCGCACTGGGCACTGTGGTATGTGGTACTGATTGCTGCTGGGCTGAGTCTCCATGCCCAGTATTGTATGTGCTTACTGGGGATGGAACCTGGGCCCTTGCACTTGCAAGACAGGGGCCGGAGCCACTGAACTAAATCCTAGGCCCATACCTCCTTATTTCTTATCATCTTTTATTTTGCTCTTTAAATTACTTAGTTTTGGGGTTTCTCATTTCTTGAGCAGTGTTTTACTTTTTATTTAGTCATGTTTATTTTTAGATTGTAGCACATTGGCTTGGCATACAATGGGTGCTTGTTAAATATTGTGGGATTGATTTCATATAAAGCCACTAGAAATTGTTACTTGGTTTTGTTAGGAACCTTCATAATGCATTGTACTTTGAAGGCAGCTTTTGTTTAGCATTGATGTCTGGAATTCCAGCCCCTTTAGCTGTGTGCATATGGTGCCTGAGCCAGTTTTAATTAGTATGTGCGTAAATACTCATAATTCTCTGACACAAAGCAAGACTTCTTGTTTCTGTCTTTCTCTTTTTTCCAGATTGCAAAATGTATTCTCTCTAGCTAGTGAGACTAAGCGGGTTGATAAAACAGTGTCTCCTGGATCATCCAGCAGGGGGCAATGAGAGCTTGGGGTAAGGGAGGGATTGACACCAGTTCCCACCTTTCAGTGTCCAGACTTTGCTCTTCCCTCTTCAAGTTCCTGTCACACTGATGAGCAGTGATGTAAGGTGAGGCATGCATAAGAGCATCACTGAGAAATCTCTTCTGTTTGTGAGGAAGGTCTAAGTCATCATCCCCTGGGGATGTTGCTGGAAAGTAGGAAGAGAGGAGAGCTCCTATTTGGTGAGGTGAAAATTTCAAGTCAGAATCTCTGGGTAGAAATTCTGACTGTGCAACTCTATTCAGGTCATCTCTTTTCTCTTAGCCTTTTCTCTGTTCATCTATAAAACTGGGATAAGGAACCGTACAGTTTTGTTTGAAGCATATAGTACAAGCAACAGTGATACTTAAGGACTGTAGTTAAAAGTCATTGAATGCTTATGATGTGAAAGCCCTTCACATATCATGTCTTTTAACCCTGATTAGGCACATAGTTGACATTCAGTATGAAGCTGTTGAATGAACAACATAGGTACTATTACTTGCATTTTGCAATGAGGAAACTAAGGTTCAGAGGTGTGAAGATATCTATCCAGGGCCTGACTACCATGATAAAACTATCAGAACAAGTATGAGAGGATCAGAATTATAATGGGCAGCTTTATCCTGGAAGTGGGGAGTGCATTTTTCCTGTGGTCTTAGGGACTGATTTCTACTGAAGATAGTGAAAATTATTTCCTCTCAGCTTTCCCCTCCTTGGTAGAAATTCCACAATTTAATCAGATTCTATTAAGTCTTCTTCAGTTTTTCCTTCATTATCTAATGATTGTAATTGTCACAAGCTTATCATCCTGTTGTTGATGTGCATCAATAAAATAAAGATTATCTGCCCCAGGAAAGTGAACACTTGGGAGTCACAATTACTGGCATCGCTTGTAGTTTGGGTCTGTTTGAATGAATCTGAGCTGTCCTTGAGGCAGAAAGCATGCACACTTTTCTAGTTGTGGTTTCTGTTATTTTGGGCATCCAGGAAAATGCGGAACTGATGCTCTGTCTGTATGAAGAAGATAAATAAATAACCTCTACCTACTAGTTGTTCCTTACCTTTGTCTGGACAGTTATAGATTGAGTGAATACAATTTCTCAAAATTGCTCAGAAATTTTGTAGTTGTAAAGAAATATAGTTGTAAGAAAAGGAAATGAATTGGGTTGATTTTGGGAGAGATCATTGTCTTAATTTGAATTTTCCTGGGAATAGAACCTGAAACACACATTGAAAAATGTGTATATTTAGGACTGGATTCCAGAAAACATAGGTATGAAACATTTGGAAGAGGGACAGGGAAGGGGAGGAACTCTATATAAATTGCCTCCTCAGTTAGATAACCACTTTGGATGAATGGATATTAATTCCATTGGGAGCATAGGAAGCCAGAACAGAACACATATTTCATGGTTAGCCCCTTTAAGGCACAAAGGAACTGGGATATTTATTTACCAAGCCATTGGTTTGCCTGGCATTTTTAGTTGACTTTGGTAGAGGATCACACAGATCAAAATTTTTAGTGTGTTCTCAAGTGGAAAGGCTTAGAGGGACATGGATAAAACACAAACTTTATCTGTTAGAAACTCCTACTATGAAATCAGATTACCTGCACTCAAACCTCAGATTGGCCTTCTAATTTCCACTGTGACCTGGGACAAGACACTTAATTTCTCTATCCTTATTTGTTGGATAGGAATTATGATGGTCTAGTATTTACTGACTGATTGTGGAGAGATAAGACATTCAAGATACACAGAGCAAGCCAGGCACAAGGCAAGCACTGAATAGGTTATACCATGATTAATATTTAGTTATTTATTCTAAGAAATGGAAGAGGGAACATTCAGGCACAGACACTGATATGAGGAAAAAGGACAGGAAACAATGGCTCCTGGTTCCATTCAAGAACTCCATGACATAGAATGAAATAATGAGGCCTGAGGGAGTAGATCATGCAGAAAGAGATGTTTTGAGGATACCAGATAGGACTGTACCTTGGAAGAAAGGGCACAGGAGTTAGGATACAGTCAGTTCAAATATGTTCTTTTACCTGCCTACATAGTGGAGATCCATAAACCCCTTTGCTAATGAATGTGAAGCCCCACAGTAGAATCTTTTCTCCAGAACCTCTTATGTGGTATGGAGCCACCACAGTAATAATGGACAGAATTAGCAGTAGCAGTTGAGACATATAAGCCATTTGTATAGTGTAGCTCCTTATAATTGGAACACAGTATCCAACACTTGCAACTAAAGGAGAGAAAGTTAATTTTGGTTCATGGTTTCAGGGGGTTAGTCCATGGTTGGCTGCTTCAAGTGAAGGAGCCACTCTACCCATAGCAGAAAGGAAACAAATCAGGGAAACAGGAGCAGATATAGTAGGCAAGATCTTGCCTCCATGACCACCCAGATGCACCCAAAACGGGGTTTACTAATCTCCTTGGTAGCTCTCTAGCCAATCAAATTGACAATCTCACCTAACCTTTTTACCACTTTACCTAAGAACTGCAAGGACATGAAGCTTTTTCAAAGGTAGCAATTGTTACTATTAGATAGCCCCATATGGTGTTGCTTTGGGCCATAGGGACTCAAGTTGTCTTTCTGATCTTCACTTTTTGGTAGGATGATCCTTACTACAGTTGGTGATGCCCATTTAGGTGATATCATAAGCTTCTGTAGTGCTGGGATGAGATGACAGGCATACCTTATCAACTAGGAGACTACAATGTGATGTCCAAGATGATGGGAATGATCTGGGATGGAGGTCACCATCATGATAACAACAGGTTCCATTTACTGATAATTCTATGTACTAGGTCATGTGCAGACATTTTACAAGATTATGCCCTTTTCGTATCACAGTACTGAAGGGATGTCCCTGCTATGACTGCATACCCTCCTAGAATGCACGTAAAAAATCTCTCTTGCAAATGTGGTTTTCCCCTGGGCTCTTGTTTGGGGGCCAGCCTTTCATAACGAGCCCTCCAGGTGCATCTGGTTGCTGGGCTGCTGATGTGACAGGATTTCTCTTCACCTAGCTTTGAGTCCTGTCTTATCCCCAAAGAACAAGTGTGCTCCAATAGGGGGAAACCACTGGCTTATTGTCACCAGCAAAGCAGAGGCAGAAGGAGGACCATTCTCTCTCTGGGTTCAGCAACCTCCTGGTGGTTAGCAGACAGCAACATAATGGCCAGCCAGTGTGAAACTGTGCAAATTGCCTCATAAATAACTCGTAATGCACAGGCAACAGAGAGAGGCCATAGCTCATGGATAAATGACTCCCTGCCATTTCAGGGTATTAAACCATGGCTAATCTGGACTTCTCTATGGGGATTCATTAACTGCTATGGGTTTCCTGGATGCAGGCCTGCTGGCACATGGCCACCTTGCTTGGCATTTTTTGTGGCCTTTTGGTGGGGGCAAAACACTTTTGAGCAAGGCCATTCAGAAGGAAAAGTAAGTGCCTCTAACAAACAAGGCCAGGTAAGCCCTGTGAGAACTTTGTTTTCTCTGGGGAATGTAATGTTTAGAAGAAAACTTGGTACAGCAGAGGAAATCATAATCACAGCAGCCAACATGTACTTGGTGTTTATTTTCTGGCAGACACTGTGCTAAGACTTCTTGTGTGAGTCCACAAAAGTCTCATTAAGTAGATGATATTACTGTTAGTTCTATTTTTGTAGAGGAAGAAATTAATGCTCACAGTAGCTTAGTTACTCATCTTTGGTTATGCGGCCTATATGTGGTGAATGTATTAGTCTGCTCTTGTTATGGTATAATAACAAATAAGTCCCCAGATCTCAATGGTTTAGAATAACTAAGTTTTTTCTCCTTCCAAACCTTATGCATCTCATGAATTAGCTATTTTATGTTGTTTGTTTTAATTCCAGGATCCAGGCTAAAAAAGCAGCCTCTGTCTAGGGACATGCTATTCACATGGAAGGAGAGGAAGAAAGAAGTAAGGGAACTAATGACAATAGCTGTGATATTTCTGCTCAAAATTGGCATTTATCACTTGGGCTCATGTGATCATCACATGGTTCAAGGAAGTCATGTAGCTAAGACTTCTCTAGCTGGGCTGAGGACATTTACTCCTCACGTAGGTATGCACTGCAGTTTATTTTAGATGAGATTGGTGTGTTCGGGGTGGTACGGCCAAATATGTGCAGTTTATTTCAATAGGGAAAGATGTTTAATTCTCTTATAGGGAAGGTAGACAATAGAGAATAATAGTATGAGTTAATCCATAATAGTGTGCAAACAAGTTAACCCAGATATTTGTGACCATATATGTTTTTTGCTTTTGTTTCCTTCAGTGAATTTGGAGTTGGGAGCCTTGAGTTTGGGTCATGGCTCTGCACTGAGAACTTTGTGGCTAAGTGCACATTTCTTCCCTCTCTGTGTGCCTGCCTTAGATGTCCTTAGAAATGGACTCAGACATGAGAATTTAAGTTCAAGAAATTTATTTTGGAGTGACAAGAGGAAGCCCTGGTAGGGAATGGAAAGAAAAAGGAAGGAGGTCAATTATGTGTGAATTATCAAGCATGAGTACTATCATAAATGGTGTTATCCAGCAGGTTACCCTCAGAGCAACTGGGGTAGAATTTTTTGTGGAACTTAGGCAGTACACATCTTAAAGATGTCCCATTTGAAGTACAAAGAAGCTGGCAATTTACTTGCCAGCTCCCAAGCTATCATTCGGGCAGGGTTATATCTAGGGGATTTTAGCTCCTTTGCAACCAGAAAAAAAGTCTTTGGACAGAATTATGAGTGTTTTGCAAAAGTCAACCTTTGGTGTGTAGTGGTGATCTATCTGTCAATGAGCCATGATGACTAGAAAAGCTTTAAGTGTACTCCCCCTTTCTGCTACTTGTGCCTCCAGTTCTCCCTGTGACAAGACTACCATATCATTGACCTAGGTGAGTGTGAGAATAATGAGCATTTGTGATTCTCTCCTTTCTCCTATGAAGAACCAGTACTGTCTACTGGCTCTTCTTGCCTTTATGCTACGTACAGACATTTGTGTTATAGGATGCTATATGCACAAGCACAGTTCTCCCTAAGATATTGTAGCTTTTTTTCCCCACCTGCTCTAATGGAAAATGCTCTTTCTCCCCTCTACGACACTTTCCTCAGTCCCAAGGAAGTGGCATCAGTGACATCCATGCTTTCCACTGCCACTTGCAAACCAGGCTTCTCCCATTCTATGTAAAATGCCCTTTTGCTCCAAAGCTTTTTCCATGGCGCCCTGTAACCCTCTTTTGCACAATTTTTCCTCCACCATTAGCCATACCTCTCTGTCCCTGCCAAAGTCTGTTCCTCTAAGGCTGGTTCTCAGCCTGTGCTCCCTTTCTGAGCCTTCACCCTGGACCTCTCCTTTTTCTACAGGATGGATGCATTCCACATCATATCTATATCATAAAGAGCCGTGAAAAAAATAACCATGAAAATCAAACTAGAGTGGAGTGTGTTAAAGCATAATAGTGTCTGCTGCATGATAAATGTCATGTCAGACTTCTACTCCATCCGCTTAGATGACACGACACCTAAGTGTGAGATCGGCATCCCTGGAGATCTAACAATGCTGAGCACCCTGCTTCATGTCAGGGGTGCCCCGCTGCTCTGGCTGTGTCTCAGATGAGTGCCTCTCTCTGTTGTTTTAAGGACTGCCTCTGAAGGAGAAATGTCACTGGGAAAGAAGTAGGGCTGCTGTAGTTGTATACCCCCCCCACGTACACGCGCACACATGCATGCACACACACACACACACTGCCCCACTTCAAGGCTCTCTTTGAACCCTTTATATCTTATGCAGCCTCATCAGTACCTTGTTATAAAATCTTTTTCCAGTTGTGTCCAAAGGTCATCATAATTATAATCACCGCTGTAATTAGGCCCAACTTCTAGCCCCCCACAGAGGAGCGTGGAAGCATCTGCTCCAGCTTAAGAAGCCAAGCTCTGTGAGGTCTGTCTGGCTCACCGCTCCATCCTGAAGAGCCTCACTTCCTCTAGCAGGGATGGCCATAGTTGTGGGGACTGCTCTGCTCCTAGAGATGCCTTTATTCAAGCCACCTGGCTCCCACATATGCTCCTTGGAGTATCCTGTGTTCATTCCTCCCACTGTGGTGGTGGAACATGGGTCCACATCACACCACACAGATAAGAACAATTTTTCTCATATTCTCCTGTGATTCTCATCCAATATTATTCCTGAAGCAAACATAGGCTGCATAAGTGAAAGACAAGTCAGGGATTTTGATTGGAAAGAACTTACTGGGTGTAGGATGGAGTTGCAATCCTTGTGGGAAGGATGAACACATGGTGCATTCATGTGACAGAATCGGAAAGACTTGCAACTCAAGCTTTGAAGAGAGGACTGCTATCTCCTCATCTTGAAGTGCTTTGCTTATTGTTATGGCTAACTTGTGTCTCTCCAGAATTCACATGACCTCTAATGTCTATAAAGTGACTGAATGTTTGGAGACAGTATCTTTAAAGAAAGTAAGGCTAGATGAGGTCTTACAATGTGCCCTAATCCTATACAAGTGATATCCTTATAAGATTAGGATGCAGATATGTTCAGAGGAGAAGCCAGGTGAAAACAATATGACTTCCTGAGTTACAGTTCTGTAGAGGAACAGAACCAATAGGAGACAGAGGCAGACAGAATATCTATATAGTCAGGAAGAGATTTATTGCAGTAGTTGGCTCATATAATTGGGGTGGTGGAGAAGTCCCTTGCTATCCACAAGATAAAGGCCAGGGACCCTAGTGGTGTAATACAGTATTAGCCCCAAGGCTTGAGAACTTGGTGCTCCTACACCCAAGGACAGAAGATGTGCAGGCTCAACAGAGAGACTACTTACCCTTCTTTTCTGTTTTCTACGCAGGTTGTCAAAAGATTGTATGGTGCCTATTTCTATTGATGGGATGGATTCCTTTGTTATTCTGTGAGAATGTTAATGTTTTCTCAAAACATCTTCGTAGACACACCCAGAAATAATCTTTCTGGGGATCTCTTAGCTAAGCCAAGCTGACACTGAAAATGTACCATGATATTGGTCATCTAGATGCCAAGGGGAAAAGCCTCAGAAGAGACCAACCCTGCTGACACCTTGGTTCTGTATAAATTTATTACTTATCTATTTACTTATTTACTTATTAGGTCCTGGGGATGCAACTTGGACCTTGTGCAGATGCCAGATCACTGAACTAAATCCCTGGCCCTCTGTGGAAATTTGTTATGGCACTGCTAACTGATATACCCATTTTTTGTTTACCTTCCTGTGGGCAGAGAATCTATCAAAGCCAGTCTTCTATGGTGAGCTCTGAGCAGTCAAGACCAATGGATCAATTTTAGGGTGAGAAGAGATCTTTCCATTTGTCAGAAAACCCAGACTCTTCATTCAATTTTCCCTCCCACAGTACAGGGTACCTGGGAACAAATGAGCAATTTCTTTATTTGATAGCTACTTAATAATTACTATTTGTTAAGTAATTTCTCTGTTTAGGGCAGTGTGACCATATGAGCATTGTCTGATTCATCTTAACAGCAACCGTATGAGGTGGGCTTGAGTTTTGAGCCTTATTTTATAGAGTAGGAACTTAAAACTTAGAAAGATTAGATAACATGTATCAAAACACACAGCACACAGTAGTCGGGCTGGTATTTGAAGTAGATCTATCTGAGACCAGAGTCCAAGCCAACCAGATAATTGATTAAGGACTGGTGAGTAGAACTATGTCACTGTTGTCTACAGAAAACTCCTTTTGGATACCCTTCTCATGTGGTTTTTTTTTTTTTTTTTTTTTCACTAGGGGTACTTAGAAATGCTCCCTATGGGCTATAACTTCCTGGCTCTTTGTAGACCACCTTTGTTGGAGGCAGCCTAGGGGTGGGGCCCATACACTCTGCCTCTGGTTTTCATGTCCTATCTAATCCCCTGCCCTTGAGGGTGGGCCTGACCTAGTGACTCATGTATAAAAAATTGAATATGGTAAAAGGGAAGAGAAGTCAGTTCTGAGATTAAGTTATAAAGAGACTGCTCCATGAAGGAAAGAGAAGTCCTTTGGGATGGACAATATTCAGTTATTTTTCCTGAAGGTGGATTTGTTGCCCAGGCCCTTGTGTCTAGGGAAGTGACAAATGAGGCAGCCATTTTGAACATCTGTGATAGGCTTTATTTCTCACATATAACTCTTAGGTGTAGGTACCCTTACTACCTATTACTCATGGAAAGATAAAAGAAAAAGTTGCAAAATAATATATATTTACAAACACATATTCCTAAAAATATACGAAAGCCTAGATGCTGTTTTTGCTTTAGTTGCTGGCTTTCTCTTGTTTGCTTGCCTTAGTAGTCTGAAGGAAGCCAGTTACTATATTCTGCTCTATGAAGAAGCCCATGAATAAGGAACTCAGACAAGCCTCTGGACATACCTAGTGAGGAAGCAAATCCTGCCATCAACCAGCTGAGTGAACTTTTACGTGTGTCCCATCAGGCCTTCATACAAGATCACAGCCTGTCACATAAGACAGGTGGACTGACATCCTATTCAGACCTGGGGAGAGCACCCAGCTCAGTTGTGCCTGGATTCTTGAACCTTGAAAACTGTGAGAGAGTGAGTTTATGGTGTGTTCAGCTGCTAACTGTTACAGTAATTTGTTATGTGATTACAGATAACTGACATAACCCTGATGCTTCAGATCTTCCAGTGGAATTAGGAAGCTATCTGTTCTTTTGTCCTTGAACACTTCTGCCATGCAAGTGGCCTGTGAAGCTTGTAGGCCATCTTTTGTTGAAATCTGGCCCAAAGTAGGTGAACTTTCACAGAGGGCTGATATTTGTCTTTCAGTAGTGACCCATGCCAGTCCTGGTCTCAAGTTCTCCTTTCCCTGTACACTTCTCAGTACTTCTCTCTGCACATCTGTGTCCTATTCACGTGCATACTCTTTTTTTAAGAGAAGCACATTAGTAGGGAGCTCACAGAATGTAACAGGAATAGAGATGAAAAGGGAGCATGGGCAGGCTTCCGATCCAACTTTCAACTTCTTTGAGGCTTTATTTGAATCCCCAGAGATGCAGAGAGCAAAGGCAATGTCTCTCAGAGTTCATCTATTGGAACATAGTACACTGGAGAGGGTGTGAGAGTCCTCCCATTTGTGGGAAATACCATGATGGTAGCTCACTTCTGAGAAGCACCTTCCATACCCCATGGCTTTGACACAAGGTGGCTTCTAGGTCAAAAGGAGAAGCCTGTGTCAGGAGCAACATTACACCTCCTGGGCTTTGCCAGGCTTGAGCGTCTATACGGAAGACCTTCCCTGAGGTTAGAGACAGGAAGTAACTGAGGTAACTGAGTAACTGTAATTCTCAGGGACACCTCTAGTACAGGAGAGTCTTGGAGGATTAAATATCCTTCAGTGGTATACATAATCAAGACAGGGAGATACTCCAAAGAATGAGATTGTGATCCATTTTTAGCCTGGTGTGGCCTGGAATTTGGGCTAATACTAATAATAGTTGAAAAAACACCCCATTGGACATATGCTATGTACTTAACATACTTCAGACAACATGTTAATGTTTCCTAGGCACCGAAACACAGCAGTCCCCACTACAATGCTGTGTGGGAGGGTTACTATTCTTCACCTTTTACTAAAGTTTAGAGGAGTTTAAGTGACTTGTACAGGGACAGTGACCCGGAAAGCAGACAAATAGTCTCAATAAATCCAGTATCTGGCTTGAAAATCTATGTGTGCAAGTTCTTTGTTGCCTCTAGTCATTACTATGAAGCCTTCAAGCTGGCCTTTCTGTGTGGGTGGACTTATGCTCTCTAATGGAGTAAGGCCCCTACTACATGCCAGTATTACGCACTTCATGTAGTTCATTTATTACTTGTACAATATACTTCTGAGGTAAGTAATGATAACTTCATTTTGCAGATGGAGAAAATGAGTCTTAAAGAGATTAAGTCACGTGCTCATAGTCATCTGCTAGTGAACAGCACAACTGGGAGGAAAGCAAAGACTGACACAAGCCCCCTTTCTTTGCAGTTCCATTTTATTGGAAATCACAGAGAGTCTATGGAGGAGGTTTGCCTTGAGCCCATAGCCTGATTGATTTCTGGTGCTTTTGGGTGGTGGTGGAATGGGATCCAGGGCAGGGTCTGGGCATCTTGCCTATCCTGTGTTCAGAGGGCTTTGCCTGGCAGCCATGAGAGCACACGCCAAGCCACACATCGGAAGGCTGAGCTGGTTCTTCTCTGCTTATTGATGTGGAGTGAGTTGAAGGTTATTGCAATGAATAATAAATGAGCTATCATAGCGAAGCTGATTATTCCGAAGTGTAACCGATGTTTGTGTTGATAAAAATGAATAAATGGCTAAGTGTTTGCAGGGAATGGGAGAGAAAAGGCATAAAAAGGAAATTCATATGTGCCTCTGATAGTTAAAAACAATGAGTCTTGAAACAGAGGCAATCAAGGAATGGGATAAAACAGTGTTATAATTTGTTATGTAAGGAAAATAATGACAGAGTCTTTCATTTCTGGCCATGCTGGCTGCAAAGTGGTAATAGACCCAGGCTTTGAATAGAGAAGATAAGAGACCTAGAGAAAATAAAGTTCAGAATAGTAAATACAAGAGCCAAATTATTGCTTGGCTTTTCTTATAGAGAGACAGAAACATAGAGGAAGGACCCTACTACAACTATCTAGGGATTCTCTGCAGACACAGGAGGGAAGCTCACTGACCCCAAGGAAGGTGGAGGGTTACTTTCAGGGTTAGGAGACAAGGTCAAATGCAGCAGGATTTTGAAAAGTGAAGTTCAGTAGATGGAGTCAGCTAGTCACAGAGTGGCTTTTTCATACAGATTACCTTAATTCAGCTATTCACAAGCTGATTTTTCCAGGCAGAGATACACATACTCAGGTAAAATTCTTATCAAGCTGGCCACAACTCTTCCCTTCTTTGTCCTACTTAAAATATGTAAAAGTAGAATTCAAGACATTGAGAATGATGCTCCATCTATAGTTCCCAAAATATGTGCCTTGTGCTACAGAGAACCACAGAAATTCAGACTGGCAGTTTGGGATATTTTGTGTTTTGTGGGAAACATAAAATCCTCTGGGCACTGTGCTAACTGCTGCCTCAGGGCTGTTCACAATTCCAACACTCCTACAAACTATACTTCTTTGGTGACATCATATCTCTGCAAGGCAGCTGTTTCAAGTCATTGTCAGATCCTACTGAAAAAACAATGACATACTCAAGCTGGGTAATTTGATGAGTTTAAGAAAGGAATTCTTTCCAGAGGTACTACAGTTTGAGTACAGTTAATCCCTCACAGTCATGTGCTAAAGTATTGGTGCCCAATATAATAGTATGGGCCTTTTAGGAGTGAACAAATCTTTAAGAGGAGATAATGTCTCTCTTTTGGGACTGGAGTGGTTATTGCCAGCTCAGATTGTCACAAAGTGATTTTGGCTTCCTTGCCTTGCACTCTTGCTTCTTCTCTTGCCACATGATCTCCCAAGCACTTGCTGTCTACGTGATAGCCCTGTCATGTTGTAACACAGCCAGAAAACCTTCACCTGGGGCCACTCTGTTGGGGTTGCCCAATCTTGGGTTGTCAGCCTCCCAAACTGTGAGCAAATAAGTCTCTTTACTTACAGAGTACTCAGATTCATATGTTCTATTATAAAAACATGAAATGGACTAAGAGAGGAGCACAGAGAAATCACAGAAGATGGCTAGTATCCTGGAAGTTGTATCCTCACCCTTGTGAACATATATGTATGTGGTCTATCCTCCAAAATCCAGCCTCTTTTGCATTTCTTATCATGCAGTACAATGTATCAAATCAATGCCATGATGGTCTTGCCAAAATGCTATGTCTCCCAGAACTCAGCCCACATCATTGACTTGCCATAGCTATGCTGCCATGTGGTTTCAAACCATGGCCTCAGGGAACATGAAAATCACACCATAGTGACCATTCCTTTCTTTCTTTCCTTTCCCCTTTTCTTTTTTTTTTGGTACCAAGAATCAAACTCATGTTTGCCAGGCAGACACTGTGCCTCTGAGCTACATTCTCGGCCCCCAGTAGTGACCTTTTCTCACTGATCAAACACATGAAGATGTCACAGTAGAACTTTCTCAATTTTAGCATTTTTCGATAAATTTTCTTTAAACTGAACAAAAATGAATATACAGTAATTACTAATGGGAATTAAAATGTGATTTTAAGGTAGTATTTTATGTATTGTTATTTTCTGAGATGCAAAAACCTGTATGCATAAAATAGGCATGTTTTCTGCTAGTAAAATTGTTCTAAACTTGTGTGAAAGAATTAATATATCATTTTTTAATGTGGTTATGCAGAAAGTATCCTGTCTTCACAATGTCTGAATGAACTTGAAATTACTGTGATAAAAAGCTTGCATAGATTCTAAAACTTAAATTGAGGAATTATTGTATTATCATTATCGTCATCATCATCATCACCATTACTACCATCATCTTTACCATCCTCTCCACTATCCTCATTTCTTTTTTCTTAGATTTTTTAAGACAGGGTCTGGCTTTGGAGTTCAGGCTGGCCCTGAGCTCAGCCTCAAACTCATCACAGCAATCCTCCTGCCTCTGCCTCCTGAGTGCTGGGATTACAGGCGTGAGCCACCACGCCCGCCTGGCATTGTGGTATGTGGTAGTGGTTGCTGCTGGGCGTGTGTCTCCACACCCAGTATAGGTATGTGGTTACTGGGTATCGAACCCGGGTACTTGCGCTTGCAAGACAGGTGCTGGAACCATTGAGCTAAATCCCCGGCCCTCCACTATCCTCATTTCTTTACAGTGGAATCACAATGTGTCCTTCCTGTGTTCTTCACTACATTAACATAAGCACCAAATGCAAATTTTCAAGTCTTACTCTGAATCAGAACCTCTGGTTGTAAGGCTAAGCAATCTGTGTTTGACTGGTACTCTAGGTCAGAACTCATTGCTTTTAAGTAATCCTTAAACAAATCAATGTCTAGAGCTGCCAGAGCTCTTGATACAGAGGCTGGGCAAATGTTGCCCAGATGTTATATGGCAAGAGTAGAGCATAGATTGAGTTCTTCCATATCTAGGATGAAGTCTTATCCATGACATCGCTGTAGCTATGCATACAACTAATACAACAAAAATTTGTGCGTCTAGTCTCTTGTGAAAAAAATATATATAACAATAGATAAGACATAGTTGTCAGAACTCACTCTCTTAAGGGGAAGGAAACTTGTAACAATTAGGTGCTAAATGGCATCATTACTAGTTTAATAGAAACAGAGATGGTGGAAGATATTGTAGGCTGGGCTTCATGTGCATGGTGCCCTCTAGAATTGTTCAAATTAACCCAGGTACTTTGCTCCTGTCTTGATCAAATGTCTCTGAACATAGATCAAAGGGATTTTGATGGCTGGGGAAGGAAGTGGAGGTCTCTAGCAAATGGGTAAGAAGGGAGTGGCTGTCAAACGGAAAAGTCAGCAGGAACAAACCAAAGCCTTGGGTAAAAACTGAGTGCAGTCAATGGTCTCCTCATCTCTTAGCTGAGAGACAAAGTCTGTTTCACAATAAAGAAGTAGTTGTATCCTTTGCATCCAATTTCCTTACCATTTTAGGGGTTGGAAACCTTTCTGTAAAGTGTGAGACAGTAAACATTTTAGTCATCCATGTGGTCCCTGTTGTAAATATTCAACTTTACCACTACATGATACAAGCTAAGAACAATATGTAAATGAATAGGCATCACTGTATTCCAATATAATTATATATGGTCATTGAAATGTGAATTTTATATAATTTTTACATTACAAAGTAGTCTTTAAAAAACTTTCTTCAACAATTTAAAAGTGTAAATACTATTGGTAGCTAGTGAGTGGTAAAAACCAGAGGTACATCAGATTTAGCCTAGGATTAAATGACCAGTGATGTTGAATATTTTTTCATATGTTTATTTGCCACTTTTACTTCTATATCTGAAAAATGTCCATTCATTTTATATGCTTATATCTGAATTGGTTCTTTAAATTTGGTTTGGAAGGCCTGATTTTTAAAAGTTCTACGGTTATATTTTGACTATTCTGTATTGATTTTTAGAAGTTCTAGAGTTATAGTTTGATTAGTTTAATACTGTATCAGAAATCTCATGAAGATAGAGAGCATTTATATTGCATACCTGATATCAGTCACAGTGCATGATATCCAACTGGTACTGTAATAAGTTATGTCTAGATGTTTACCAAAAGCTTTATGTGCTCATCGGTGATCTTTTTCAGAGGTGGCTAATATATGTAGTTTGTATTTGTTTTTAGACTAAGAATCTCACTCTATAGTTCAGCCTGGCCTTGGCTCTCTGTATAACTCAAGCTGGCCTCAAACTCATGGTGATCCTCCTGCCTCTTCCTCTCAAGTGCTGGGACTACAGGCATGCACCACCATGCATGGCAAAAATATATTTTTGAAACCTAAAAGTAAATCCAGAATTATAAAGTACTTTTCTATTTAAATCCATAGGAAATTCTAAGATCAAATATAGTTGTTTGTAGTTGAAAGTTAGTAAAAATGTGTTCATGATGCTAAGTATTGTCTGGTTTTAAATATTCAAAATAGTAAGTTATACTTTATTTTGATTTTAAATTATTTTTAAATTGAGTTTATTGAAACATTATTGGTATATATTATGATCACATTCATCATTGGGAATTTGTATCTGTGCATGATATATCTTGATTCTTATTTTTTCTTATTCCCTTGACTGCTTTTTAAGCCCTCACCTTCCCTATATACATAAACTTTGTCTCCATTCTTTTCCTTTTTATCCTAAAATGTTTGTTTCCCTTATTGCTTTTTCCTGGCCTCTTTTCAGTTCTCCTTCTCTTTTGAAAAATTTCCTCCTATTTCACAATACCTGTTATTCATTTTGGACCTCATTTACATCTTCAGTTTCTTATACTAGAGTGACAATATGGTATTTACACATGTATGTTTAATTTATTTCACTTATGAATATGGCCTCAAGGTACATCTATTTAGGTATAAATGTCTCAAGTTTATCTTTCTTTATGGTTGTGTAGTACTCCATTTTATATATTAAAAAACACCATCTTCTTTAAAAAACATCTTCTTTATCCACTTACCAGTCGATGGGTTTTGTGGCCTTTCCCACGATTTAGCTATTACAAACTGTGCATTTATAAGTATGATACACATATATCACTCTGATAAGATGCTTTAAATTCCTTCAGCAACATACCCAGCAAGAAATCACAGGTTCAAATGGAATCTCTAATCCTAATCAATCCTAATTATTTGAGGAATCTCCACACTGATTTCCACAGTGGTTGGTCCAGTATACATTCCGATCAGTGGTGGAGAAGCATTCCTTTTACTCCACAGCTCCACCAGAATTTGTTGTTGTTTGAATTCTTGATAGTATCCATTCTTTCTGGAGTAAGATGGAGTCTCACTGTTATTTTCATCTGCATCTCAAATGACTAGTGATGTTGAGCATTTTTTCTTGTTTATTTGCTGCTTCTACTTCTAAATCTGAAAAATGTCCATTCATTTTAGATGCCCATTTCTGAACTGGGTCTTTAAATTTGGAAGGTCTGATTTTAAAAGTTCTTTATATATTCTATTTTCTTTTTTTTGAAACAAGGTCTTGCTTTTGTAGTTTAGGCTGGCCCTGAATTATAGGATTTGAACTCACAGCAGTCCTCCTGCCTCTGCCTTCTGAAGGCTGGGATTACAGGTGTGAGCCATCACACCTGGTATTGTGGTATGTGGTGTGTGGTATGTGGTTCTGATTGCTGGTGGGCATGAGTCTCCATGCCTGACATTGTTGTATGTGGTGTCCAGAGATCGAACCCAGGTCCTTGCACTTGCAAGGCAGGTGCCAGAACCACTGAGCTAAATCCCTGACC
The DNA here is from genome assembly GCA_004026965.1 of Petromus typicus. Classification (NCBI taxonomy): domain Eukaryota; kingdom Metazoa; phylum Chordata; class Mammalia; order Rodentia; family Petromuridae; genus Petromus; species Petromus typicus. Next base: position 23,654 of record PVIR01009632.1, on the reverse strand, counting down.
CTCTTTATATATTCTAGATAGTAGTCCTTTGTCTGAGGATCAGCTGGTAAAGATTTCTCCCACATTGTACATTGTCTTTTTCCTCTGTTGGTGGTTTCTCTAGCTATGCAGAAGTTTTTGATAGGATGAGATCCTAATTGTTGATTCTTTCTACTAGTTCCTGTGTTACTGAGGTTTTATTCATAAGTCTTCTCCTATGCCAGTGTCTTCAAGAGTTCTCTCTACCTTATCTTCCAGAAGGTTTAATGTTCCTGTTTTAATATTTAGGTCTTTAATCACTGCAATTTTAGTTTAGTGAATGGTGAAAGATCTAGGCCTAATTTTAATGTATGACATGTTGAAACAAAGTTTTTCCAGCAGAATTTATTAAAGAGGTTATCTTTCCTCCACTGAGGGTATTTGGCTCCTTTGTCAAAGATGAGGTGGCTTAGAATGTCTGCCTCTTCTAATCTGTTTCCACTGATCCTCAGTTCTGTTTCTTTGCCAGTACTCTGCTGTTTTTTATCACAGTGGCTTTGTAGTATTGTTTCAAGTTGGGTATTGTGATATCTACTGCCATATCTTTGTTGACTAGAATTGATTTTTTTGTTCTAAGTCTCTTCTGGTTCTAACTGAATTTTAGGATTATTTTCTTTAATTCTGTAAAATATACTGCTGGGATTTCAATTGGGATTACATTGACTCTACATAGTAATTTTGGAAGGATGGCCATTTTAACTATATTGGTCCTTCATACCCAAGAAAAATATGTTTTTCCATTTTTTAGATCTTCTTTGATTTTTTTTTTTTTTTTTTTGAGACAGGATCTTGCTTTGTAGTTCAGGCTGGCCCTGAGCTCACTATGTAGCCCAGGCGAGCTTTGAACTCATAGCAATCTTCCTGCTTCTACCTCCCAGTGCAGGGATTACAGATCTGAGCCACCACACCAGGTACAGGGGTATGTGGTACTAATTGCTGATGGATGTGAGGTGCCATGCCTAGCATTGTTGTATGTGGTTACTAGGGATGGAATCCAGGCCCTTGCACTTGCGAGGCAGGTGCTGGAACCACTGAGCTAAATCCCTGGCCCTTCTGATATTTTTTCAGAGTGCTGTGGCTTTAAAGTTTGAGATATTTCCTTCCTTTTTAAAATTGACTCCTAGGTATTTATTTTTTTTGGATGCTATTGTGAAAGGAGTTGTTTCTCCAATTTCTCTCTCAGTAAGTCTGTTATTCATGTACAAAAAGGCTATTGATTTTTTGAGTGTTGACCTGGTATCCAGCTATTCTAATGAATATGTCAATTAAGTTTAACAGTCTTTTGGCATAGTGTTTGGGGTATTCAATATAGAAGATTATGTTGTCATCAAATAATGACAGTTTAACTTCTCCCTTTCCTGTCTTTATACCTTTTCTTTCTTCTCTTGTTTAATTGCTGTGGCCAATGTCTCCAGACATATATTGAACAGAAGTGGTGATGGTGGACATCATTGTCTTGTCTTGTTCCTGATTTTAGAGTAAAATATTTCATTTTTTGATAATTTAATATGATGTTTGCTATAAATTTGTCATAGATGGCTTTTTATCACGTTTTCTATAGGGTTTTAATCATGAATGGGTGTTGGATTTTGTTGAATGCTTTTTTGAATCTATTGAGATGATCATGTAGTTTCTGTCTTTGACTCTGTTAATATAGTGCATTACATTTATTGATTTACATATATTTAACCATCTTCACATCCCTAAGAGGAATCCCACTTTGGGTGATATAATCTTAGTTATCCTTTTCTTTCTGTATTTTATTGAGGCTTTGAGCATATATGTTTGCATATATGTGTGGCTTGTAGTTCTTTTTTTTTTTTTCTTGAGACAGGGTCTCACTTTTTAGTTTAGGCTGGCCCTGAGCTCACTGTGCAGCTTAGGTGATCCTTGAACTCACAGCAATCTCCTGGCTTTGTGAGTGCTGGTAATACAGTCATGAGCCACCATGCCCGGCACTGTGGTATGTGGACCTGATTGCTGGTTGGTGTGAGTCACCATGCCTGACATTGCTGTATGTAGTTACCAGTGATCCAAGTAGGGACCTTTGCTTTCCAAGGCCGGTGCTGGAACCACTGAGCTAAATTCCCAGCCCCTGTAGTCTTCTTTTTTAGTTGAGTCTTCTTCTGCTTTTGGAATCAAGGTAATAGGTGCTTCCAGGATTGAATTTGATAGTATTGTTTCCCTTTCAATTTCATTAAAGAGTGAGATGTAGTGATATTCATTAACTCTGTCCCAAATTTCTTCCTTCCTTTCTTCCTTCCTTCCTTCCTTCCTTCCTTCCTTTCTTTTTTTTTTTTTTAGGTTTTTTGAGACAGGGTCTCGCTTTGTGGTTCAGGCTGGCCCTGAGCTCAGCCTCAAACTCACATCACAATCCAACTGCCTCTGCCTCCCGAGTGCTGGGATTACAGGCGTGAGCCACCACGCCCGGCACTGTGGTATGTGGTACTGGTTGCTGCTGGGTGTGGGTCTGCACACCCGGTATTGTTATGTGGTTACCGGGGAATCGAACCCGGGCCCTTGCGCTTTCAAGACAGGCGCCAGAACCACTGAGCTAACTCCCCGGCCCCTTTCCTTTCTTTTTTTAAAGACAGGGTCTCACTTTTGTAGTTCAGGTTGGCCCTGAATTCAGCCTCAAACTCACATCACAGTAGTCCTGTTGCCTCTGCCTCCCAAGTGCTGGGATTACAGGCATGAGCCACCATACCTGGCACTGTGGTATGTGGTTCTGATTGCTGGTGGGTGCCTGGCATTGTTGTATGCGGTTACTGGGGATTGAACTGGGCCCTTGCACTTGCAAAGTGGGTTCTGGAACCACTGAGCTAAATCCCCAGCCCTCCCAAATTTCTTATAGAATTCAGTAGTGAAACCATCAGAACCAGGAGTTTTCTTTGTCAGTACGTTTTTAATTACATTTCCAAATTCACTGATTGATATTGGGGTGTTTAGAATTTCTATATCTTGTTTGTTCAGTTTAGGTAATTCATATGTGTCTAGGAATCTGGCCATTTTTTTCTGTATTTTTCATCTTATTGGAGTACAGGTTCTCAAAGTAGGTAGGTATTTATTATCCTCTGGATTTCTGCTGCATCTGTTGGGATTTTATCTTTATTGTTCCTAATTGCAGGGATTTGAGCCTTTTCTTTCCTTTTTTTTGATAAAATGGGCTAAGGTTTGATAAGTTTATTGATTTTACTTATTTTTTAAAAAACCATCTCCTCAAGTTGTTGATTTTTTGTGTCATTCTCTTCATCTCCATTGCATTAATTTCTGCTCTGATCCTTATAACTTCCTCCCTTGTATGAACTTTGGATTTATCTTCCTCTTTTTTAATAGAAGATTTGAGTTTAGCATTAAGCTATTTATCTGAGCTTGCTTGGTGTAGTTTGCTTTTTAAATATATGGTAACTACATATGTGTAACTGACATGCGTAGTTGTTACTAGGGTGATATGGGGAGTTTTTATAAGATTATAGACTATATATTAGGTTTGTAATGGCACCATACTGGGACCTTTCATGTAATACAGGCTGGTTCTAAAGGTTGTAACTGTGCCAAACAATGTTGAGTACTGGGGAACAAGTGATGTCAATGAGTTTAACCAATTAGGCATCTTAGAAATATCTAGGAAATTAAAAAAATAAGTTTCAAAGAGTGACAGTGAAAATGTGAAAAATAACTGGAATAGAGTCTCAAAGGTTAGACCATCTTCCTAGGATTAGGAAATGTGTCCTATTTCATCTCTGTGAAGGTAATAGAGCAAATCTTCACTTCACATTAGAGTTGTGGTGTGGACAACATATTTATGCTAGTTGGAACCACCCCCTGTCCAAGTTAACAATTATTACATTTTAAAAATTCAATGCAAAATCAATCAGTCAATCAATCTATCTCTATCTACCTATCATCTCTATCTATCATCTATCTAATTATCCTTATAATTATCTAATTATCCTTATCTAATTATCCTTATCAATTTATCATGATTTCTAAACAGAGCAAGATTTCCCAGGTATAATGAGACATTCATTGTGCTTTCAGGAATTCCATTTGTTGTAATCATTATTTCACACTTTGTGCTTGCTTGCTTGTTTCTCCCACACTCATTCCTTTTTCCAAGGGTAACAGTATCCCCCTTCTTCTTTCTTTTCATTTAGATGAGACTGCTCCTACCTCTGGGCCAGGGAAAGACACATGATCTTGGCCTAGTCATTCAAAGCATTACATTCCCTTGGTTACTGTGATTAGTTCATGGAAGAAGAGCATGTGACTGAAGATTAGACCAATGAGAACCAATCTTATATTTTTAAGAACCAACATATTAAGTGTTAGGCTACTTGGCTGCTAATTAGGAATTGCTTCTAATGCTCTTGCCATGGTGAAGAAAAGACCTACCATGAAGGGAGACAACAGTGAGGATCAACATTTATTTTACTACCCATGAAACTTAAGCTCTGTAATTGTTAATGTAGTGGAGAATACAATAACTATCTCATAGTGGGTTTTTGGTAGATTTTTTTGTAGAATAATTAACAGATATTTGAAAATTCTTTCTACCTTCCTTTTTCCTTCCTTTCATTTTTTTCTTTATTGAGTTTATTAGTACATTTTAGGTACACATTATGATTATGATCACATTTATCATTGAAAACTGTGTACATCTATCTTGATTCTTAATTTTTTAATTATTCCTCTGCAATCTACCCTTCCTATATACATAAACTTTTTCCCCATTAAAATTTTTCTTTCCATTCTTTTCTTTCCTCTGCCCACCTACCCTAGTACCTTTTATTCTTTGAACTTTTCCTTCTTTCCTCCCTCTGGCCTTCCTTTTTCCTGACCTTAATATTCTTTTAAGAAAATCCATAGAGAGGAAGATTATTTGGGCCTAGACTTGACAACTTTTACCAGTGACTGCTCTTCCATAGGACTGGGGCAGCCATGGAGAAGTCACCCTCAGGTCGCAGGTGAGGTGAGACCTGCAGAGCTGGGTGTGGCTAGGCGGAAGTTGCAGGCCTGAGACAGACAGAGAGTGGGTGGTAAGGGAGCAGATCTTTCTTGATTGCAGGAATAACTTTCTAACCTAAGGACCTTCCAGTAAAGGCAAAGGGAAGTTATAGAGATAACTTTCCAGCCTGGGACCATGTGCCTAAAGATCAATGGTCATCTCTGCGTGTTGGTCTGTTTCATGGTTGGGGAAAGTAATAGAAAATTTCTCTGTCCCTCCCTTTCTATTTCTTTATTTTTTTCTCCCTCCTCTCATTTTAACCTTAATTTATTTTAAAGAATTAGATTATATGATTGTGGGAATTAGTATGTTCAAAATACATAGGGTAGGATAGCAGGTTGGATTCCCAGGGAAGGGTTGATATTGTAGCTAGAGTTGAAAAACAGTCTAGAAGTAGAATTCTTTCTTATCTAAAAGACTTCGACTATCTCTTAAGGCTTACAACTGATTGGATGAGGCTTACTCATATTGTGGAGGGTAATTTTGTTTAAATCAAAGTTTACTGATTTAAATGTAAATCTCATCTGAAAAATACTTTCATGGTAGCATCTAGATGGGTGTTTGATCAAACATATATGTGTCATGGCCTAGCTGGGTTGACATGTCAAAGGAATTATCACAGGCCTATCTTGTGGCAACTTGACCTCCACGCACATCTCCTTAAGCCATATTATTCTCCAAGTAAAGTCAACAGCAAAGTTATACTTGGCTTAACACGGAACAAAGAGTCTGTATACAACCCCCAAACACTAACCCTTTCTCTACAACATGAGCAGTACTTCAGTAGTGTTTTCTCTTCTCCTTGATAGTCTATAATTAGATACTAAGATTTAAAGTTAACAATAAACAATGTGATATAAAGTCAACATATGTCATTTGATAAGGGGATAAAAGAAGAAAAAATCTTTGCTAAATAGACAACACATTAGCATATTCATAACAAAATAAGGAAGACATACTCATGATCATTTCAGACCTTATTTCTTTTTTTTTAGGTTTTTTTGAGACAGGGTCTCAGTTTGTGGTTCAGGCTGGCCCTGAGCTCAGCCTCCAACTCACAGCAATCCTCCTGCCTCTGCCTCCTGAGTGCTGGGATTACAGGCATGAGCCACCACACCCGGCACTGTGGTATGTGGTACTGGTTGCTGCTGGCGTGCGTTTCCACACCCAGTATTGTATGTGGTTTCCGGGGATTGAACCTGGGCCCTTGCGTTTGCAAGACAGGTGCCAGAACCACTGAGCTATATCCCCGGCCCGACCTTATTTCTGTAAATGGTCATATATGTGGTCAGTCAGAGCTGATATTTATTATCCCTTATGTACTCTGTTTGCCTTTGGCAAGCACCTTAGGAAGTTGTAGTTCTTTACTTGGTGGGTATATACAAGTCTTCATTTATGAAAGTATAGGGAAACCTATTGTTAGTCCTGCCTGACCTGTGTTTTTATATCTTTGGATTGACTTTAATCAGGGATGGAAATATTAAGAGATGCCCTAAGGCAGTGGTGATGAACCTATGACAAGTGGACCACAGCAGGTTGTTTGTATCATCACAAGCTCTAAAAGGTTTGCCTTCATTGTCCTAAGGGATCCCTTATGTTCCAGATAGGATTTTTATGGAGTACCAAGCCACCTTCCTCTTGGTTGCTGGCTTAATCATCCTAATCTGTACAGTAACTTCTTTCCCTGTCTGTCGATTGAGAAGGAGAAGTTCAAAGTGGCTGGCAGTCCAAACTTCTAGTCCAGTGGCTTTTCCTCAGGAAAGTATATTCCCTTTAAGACTAAGACCTTTTGCCAGCCTAAGGACATATGATCATAGAAATAGCAAGCAAAGATTTTGCTAGTGACTCATTAAGGTAATTGCTATCAGTGCCACTTCTATTCTTACTCTTTCGTTGCTGGACCTGTGAATCTTGGTTATGGAAGAAAGTACAGTATACTGGATACTGATTCAGAGCATATAAATCTTCTTGGGGAATGTTTTCTCCAATTCAAGTGAGGAGTTTAAGCTCCCCAAAATATTTCTGGCCAGAAACCTTAAATCTCTGATTTGTTCACTTAATGTTGTCACAGGACACACACTTCAGCCTGAACTGGGAAAAAAAACCCAGAAGGTGGTAAATGTGTTCATTCCCTGTAGCAGTGATTTTCAGTGTGTGAGAATCACCTGAAGAACTTGTTAAAATAAAACCTGTCAGGCTACACCTTAGGTTTTTGATTCAGTAAGTCAGGGATGGGCCCCCAAATTTGAATTTCAACATGTTTCTACAGAATACTGATGCTGTTGTCCAGGGGTTACCTCTTCTAATTTTATGGATAACAGCTGATGTATTACTATGAAAGCACTAGGCAAAGAGATAGGAGACTTGATTTTTTTTGTATTTGCTACTTCATTTAGCTATGAGCTTTGCTGTTCTTATCTCTAAAAAGAGACAAGTTATAGATGCCTATCCTTTTAATACATAGGCCTCCTTCAATCAATTTTTCTTTTTTGTGGGCCTCATACTTTGAAGATTATTATTTTTCCTCCAGAAGTAAAATATGTACTTGAATAAAAGCCTGGTCATCCTGATTTTTGTCCAATATCTGATTTTTGGGGGTCTTTCTGAAATGATGATTGTAGTTCAGAGATCTTAGATCCATAATTACTGGGTTAATTGATGTTTAAGATTTCTCCTTATAGCTGGAAGAATGTGATATTCCAGGGTAATTGAGCCACAATACCAAACTTCAAGTTAATGCCAAACTTTTGGGAAGGTGGTGAGCTTGACTTCACTGAGATTGGCTGATAGCTGGTTGAGGATGGCTGCTGAAGAATCTTCAGCATGGAGATGTCTTTCTCAGTCCTAAAATTGTGCTTTTAGGGACCCATAGGTTCTCCTAGGTCATTTCTCAGGGCTTCAAACTTGAGAATCTGGGGCTGGTACTGATTCAGATGTTTTGGGGCTCATGACCCACACATGTTCTCCAGGTGCTGACTAGTTCTGCAATGAGATGAATGAATTCAATGGGTTGAGTAATACTGTTAGAGTTGATTTTGATTTCTTGTTAATTTGAATGAGTTCAGATATGTCCTATGTGGATAAATATATCATCTGGGCCTCACACGCCTAGCAGGGCTGACTGCTGAACATCTGGGCCTCTGCTGGCAGCTGCAATCTCTGTCTGTGCTGGCTGGCAACACCTCTAGACTCACATCTTTTCTAGCTAAATGAGCTGTTAGCTTGTGATGAAAACATGTGTGAGCTTGATCATTTGTATTTGATATACTAGTCAAACTGCTACCCTTCCATGTGGGTGGGAGGTGATTCAAATGGGGAGAGCTTGCTGCTTTTCATATCTTTATCTCTTTGAGCTCATAAATCCAAACGTATCTGTGAATAACACTGAGTTTTAGAGACTTCTCATACACCAGTTGGTAAGATTGTATTATGCAAGTGTTTTCTAAGGATTAACTTTTGTTTAGGTTCAGTGTGAGGTTCTAAGGAGATGTAGTTGTAGCTCTAGTCTGGTAAGGCAGCCAGTCTAAACAGATATTAAGGGAAACACAGCTAAGTGAGGACTGATGGAGAAGAAAATTACCTCCCAGGGCTCTCAAGCAAAGTGGTTCTTCAGATCTGCTGAGGAGCTAACTTTGAGAATGGTAAAGCAAGGAAAGGACTTCAAATGGGAAAGTAAATGAATGTTGTAATCTGGGGTCTTTGAAGAATGTGATGTTTTCCAAGCAAATGGGAGGGACTTTCTTAGAGGGAGAGGAAAGTACAAACTCTTAGTCTGTTTTAGATGAGTCAAAAAGCTGTGTGCTTGGGTGTGGATGGAAGGCAGGGTAGAGAGTGAGAGCAGAAATGTGGAAAATCAAGGCTAGACCACAGAATTTCTTTTATTCTATGCTTGAGAGTAGTTGTTCTTAAGTATGAGTCTACATGGCAGCATACATCAGTGCTATGAAACTCAAATTGCCGGCCTGATTCTGAGGGTTTCTGATTCAGTACGTCTGAAAACTAACATTTCTAACATATTCTCTGGTGATGTTGCTGGGACAGGACCACATTCTGACAATCACTGCTAAAGGAGTTTGGATCTCTGAGCAGTGGGTGCTCCTGAACGTTACTAACAAGGGTGACAAAATCAGATTTGCATATTGGAAGGATCATTTTGCTAAAAACTATGGCGATCATGTTAGGAGATGTGCAGGTCAGTTAGATCATGGTTGAGAGAGCAGAGGGTGGGGTGGCCTGAACTAGGTGGTTGAGAGAGGTGTGCATGTGGGAGGCGCAGGTGGCTGCTGTACTTTGAGCTTGGAATACGGGTTCCAGTTATCAGCCTTTGGCTGACACAGAGGTTATAACTACTTGCTTACTGAATCATTCTGTAGGTGGGGTTTCTGAGGCTTTGAATCATGGGCCATTCTATGGTCATAACACTCTGGATGTGCCTGATCTCATCTCAGTCATGGGCCATCCAAGGCTGCACAAAGAGCACCAGGGCTACCCCTAGGTGACAAAAATAGTTTTAAACCAAGTTCTGCAGGATGACATATTGCAGTTTTCATTTTCTCAGCATATTTTATTCAATTTTATGAAGTCATTTAGAAAATAATTTTAATTTTCTGCTTAGATCAGAATTTTAGAAAGTAATGTACTGTTGTACTGTTAATGAGTCCCCTAATAAGCTCCAGGAGAATGTCATTTGCAAATCATTCCTGAACATAACTGTCACTCAGCCTGAGTGCCAATTAGCATACTCCTTAGCAGTTCTTCTTGAGAGGATCCAGAGGTTTCTGGAAGATTCCCGCACCTGACTGGGCCTCCTGGGAAGTCTCTGCAGGAGGAGTGAGCAGATGAAGGAGTCAGAGCTCATTTCAGTGCTGAACTGTGGCACCTGCTGTATTCTGTTTCTCTCCCCAGGTACCTGGATTGCATGGAACAGTAACTGTAATGATTTGGCAGGTTAACCGTGCAGACATGTTGGAATTTCAATTGCAAGATGGTGGTGGATATAGAAGATAGGAAGCAAAACTTATCGAATGCTTCTTTATACCAGGTACTGCATTGGGATATCTATATTGATATTTGTATTATTAAGAATATTCATTATTTGTAATACAAATAATGCATTAACACTTTTTTGTAAATTATGTTAGCAAATCATTTATTCTTTACAATAACAACAGCGCTAAAGAAATATTGCTCAAGCACCAAATCTACTTTGTGAAAACACTTTCTGAGGCAGGGTCTTGCTATGTAGTTCAGGCTGGTTTTGAATTCACTTTGTGGCTCAGGCTGATCTTGAATTTGCAATGGTCCTCTTGACTCAGCCTCTTGAGTTCTGGGATTACAAGCATGAACCCTCACACACAGCTCCGCAAATTGCTTTTGTAAGAAAAGTTTTTTTTTTTGTTTGAGACAGGGTCTCTCGCTTTTGTAGTTCAGGCTGGCCCTGCGCTCAGCCTTGAACTCACAGCAGTCCTCCTGGTTCTGCCTCCCAAGTGCTGGGATTACAGACGTGAGCACTGTGGGCACTGTGGTATGTGGTTCTGATTGCTGGTGGGCGTGAGTCTCCATGCCCAGCGTTGTTGTACGTGATTATGGGAGAGTGAACCCAGGCCCTAGCACTTGCAAGACAAGTGGCTGTGTAAGAAAAGTTGTATTGGAATGTAGTCATGTCATTTCAGCTGCATATACCTATGACTGGCTTCATGCTACAACAGCAGAGTTTTATAGCTGTTATAAAAAGCCAAGATGAGACCCACATGTTTGTTATCTGGCTGTGTTAGTTACTTTTGTCATTGCTCAGACAAAATACTGAACACTCACAATCTAAAGAAGGAAAGGTTTACTTAGCTTGCAGTTTATAGAGGTTCCAGTTCATAGTTGGATAGCTCTAAGGCAAGGTGACGTGGTGGATAGGCATCACAGAGTAGAAACAGACCATGGCAGGCAGAAGGTAGAAAAGCAAACAGGGGACAGGACAATCTGCTTTCTGTCCCTTATATTGTCCGGAGGCTACTGGGATGTAGGGCAGTGCCAACCAATTAGTGAACTGACTTAGTAATCATCCCCCCTTCATTCCAGCACCTTTCATCCTAGCACTGCTATGACTCAATCACATATTCTAGATTCACCCACCTCTGAAAAAGCCCCACCTATGACTGTGAGAGAATATGGGGAACATTCAGACAGAAGCCATAGCACTGGCCTTTTATGGAAGTTTGCCTGGATTAAGGTGTGGAAGCTAACTTCTCTATTCATTTGTATACCAGGTATATTCCTAGGCTCCTTTTTTGTGTGCATAGTTGGGATTTATTATAGTCATTGTTCTAAGGCAATAATTTGTAATGTTTTGGGGATCATTCCATGGCACAGTATTATTTTACTGACATAATTTGTAATATTATGGCATAGTAATCTATAATATAAATATATGTTTTCTTTTTATATTTTCATCATGATTTTAAAAACTAAACTTTTTTTGGAATAACTTCATATCTATGGAGAAGTTGCAAAGAGAATACAGAGAGTCTCTGTATATTCATCTTTCAGTTTTCCCTAACAGTTAACATCTTATATTACCATGGTGTAAAAATTTGGTATTTGTCAAACCAAGAAACCAATATTGCTTATATTTATTTGTTTTTGAGTATACCAGTAATGCATAAAGAATATATATCCCTGTAAAAATAACAACAGTACTGACCGGTTTATATCTCCTTTGGCCTCTCATTCTAATTTCAAGCTCCTTAACTCCACCTCTGCCCCATTCTGTGTTTATTCTTAAACCTTTTTCTATATGCATACACTATACATGTACATAGAATAGTATTGAAAGTCTGATATTGTTTTGTGGTTCAAAAATATAAATAATATGCTGGGAAGATAATTTTACCATTTGTTTTTTTCCTTTTAGAAGGTCTTGGGCACCATTCACGGTCATGTGCAGATTGGTCTTATTCTGTTAACTGTTGCATAGCTTCTCCACCAGATGAACACAACACAATCTATTTATTCATTTCCTTACTGATGGCCATTTAGGTTGTAGCTATTTTTTCACTAGTTTGAACAATGCTGCAATCAACATCTTTGTATATTCAGCCTTTTTGCATGTGTGTAATTACTTATTTTTTAAAATGATTCATTCTTGTAATTAAAATCACTGGATCAATAGGCTTGCATGTACATTTCCCAGTAGATACGATCACATTTTCATCTAAAAAGTATTCACTATAATATATCTCTATTACAATCTGTGCAAGTATATTCTCCTTATAATTTCTACCAACAATTTTCCCCCCCCTGCTGGACTGAGAAGTAATATCTCATCTATATGTCTTGGTAATTAGTGAAGTTAAGCATTTTCATCTTCATCCATTTATGGCTGAGGGCTGCTCATATGTTCTACCAATTAATCATCTTAGTGGCTGTCTGAGAAAAGTGCATTTCTTCAGTTTTACAGATTAGAAAATTAAGGCTCAGAGAAGGGAGTTATAGGTTCAGGATGCCAGGCCATGGGTGATGAGGTTGGGATTATGAATACCAGGAAGTAGCAGAATCTGGGATGGGCTTATAGAAGAATGGGTTTATGTGGTGAGTTCAAGACACATGTGGTGATGCTGTCCAAGTGTTTGTAACATTTAGTGGGTGGGATACAAGTGGGGCAGGGCTGTGACATGAGTCTATATAGAGTACCAGATCTGGCGGCTGAGCTATAGTCTAGGTCAGAGCGTTAGTTCAGGAGAATTCCCAGTAATGGTTATCAGGATGAAGGTCTGACTGAAAAGGAGAGGCTGGCAAAGTCTAGGCAGGAGTGGAGGCCTAGGAAAGTAGGTTGAAAAGGGTATTCCTGGCATGGGCTGGTGTCAGCAAGGCTGTTCTCAGTTGTCCTGAAATTGTACAGATTTTGCCAAGCTTGTAGCTGTGAGTCTTAGCAGAACAAGGTCAATTCTAGCCTCTACCTGCCACTAGGCCTTCTAATGTTGACCCTGTCTTGATATGGGTCAGCTTCAGCTGAGCTCCCAGTTTAATGATGACAGGTCCCTGAAGAGCAGAGGAGCTGGGAAAGCTGATAGTTTTGTGACTTGCTCATGTCTGTCTAGAAAAATTTTAACTGTCCTTAAAGTTTGAACTGGGATATCTGCTTTGGAGAAGATGGAGTGAGATATGCTTTTCTTTATTAAAACCATGCATATTATATTTTAAGTGGAGAGAAGAATGTGGGCAAGTCAGGGACCCTCAGGAGTAACAAAATGATAAGCCCCTTGGTTTTTATTTTTGTCTTCAATTTCAGAAATTTAGAGTGAAAAATTGGCAATCTGGAAATGCCAACAGGCATAGATCAAAACTTCAACAAAAACCTACCTTCTTGGGCTGGGGAGTTAGCTCAGTAGTTCCAGCGCCTGTCTTGCAAGTGCAAGGACCGGGGTTTGATCCCCAGTGTCCACATACCATATTGGATGCGGAGACACGCCCAGTAAGCAATCAGTTCCACATACCACAGTGCTGGATGTGATGGCTCATACCTGTAATCCCAGCACTCAGGAGGTAGAGGCAGGAGGATTACTGTGATATGAGTTTGAGTCCGAGCTCAGGGCCAGCCTGAACTACAAAGCGAGATCCTGTCTCAAAACCACAAACAAACAAAAAAAACCCCAAAACCAACCAACAAACAAACAAAAAAACCTACCTTCTTGGGCTGAGGATTTAGCTCAGTGGTTCCAGCACCTGCCTGGTAAGTGCAAGGATCCAGGTTCCATCCCTGGTAACCCGATACAATAATGCCGGTTGTGGAGACCCACGCCCACCAGCAATCAGAACCGCATACCACAATGCTGGGCATGGTGGCTCACACCTGTAATTCCAGCACCTGGGAGGCAAAGACAAGAGGACTGCTGTGATGTGACTTTGAGGCTGAGCTCAGGGCCAGCCTAAACTACAAAGTGAGACCCTGTCTCAAAACAAATACAACCCCCCCCCTTCTCTAGCTAAAACAACAGAAAGGTAGCAGCCTCAAGAGACTGATATCTTTTAACGGTATTGTAATTACTCTACTCTAGCTAGACACTATAGAAAAAGTTGTAGCCCACTTTCGTCCATGCCAGCAAAGGCCAACTATAGAGCCTAAAATTCCTCTTGGAGGCTTTCCAGTGGGATGGTGTCAGAGAAGGTCAACAAATTGGGACTTTCATCTTATCAAAACTTAACAGCTTCACTCATTGCTTATTTCAGTGTGTGGCAGTGGAGACTAGTGGGAGTCTGGGCTTTCTTTCCCACCTGACAGTGAAAAGTTTCCCTTTCAGTATTTCCTTGGCTGTTGTTTGGAGATGCAAAATGGAGAATCAGGACTTTCACCATGGCCAGGCACTGTCTTCATAGAGACCATGTGAGGAGCTGGAATTTCCACTGCTCTCTTAGGAAGCAGTAATAAGAACTCCTTTACTTTGGGTGTCAGTAGAAGTGCAGGAGAAAACTATGCTATATCCACATAGCAGTAATGAGATAGTGTGTCTATCCCCTGCTCTTCATCTATTGGAGTAGTGTCAGAAAATGCCAGCTAAACATAAAGCATAAATAAAACCCGGACTCTCAGAATATAACATGAAAATGTTTACGTTTCACCCCAAAACCACTCATCATACTAAGAATAAAGAAGACCTTAAAGATAACAGAAAAAAGATGATCAGTGGATTTTAACACTAAGATGATAGAGATGTTAGAATTGTGTGGCAAGGATTTTAAAAGCAGCTATCAGATGCTTCAGTGAACAATTATAATGTTCTTGAAATGAATAAAAAAAGCTTCAGCAAAGAAATAGAAAGTCTTAGAAAAGAAATGGGAGATATTAAATAACTAAATAGAAATTTTAGAACTAAAAGAAAGATATGAACTAAAATGCAAACTCCATGGATGGGCTTAACAGCAGAGTGCAGCAAACTGAGGAGATAATCAGTGACTTGTAAGACACAAGAGCAGAAATGATCCAGTCAAGTCAACATCTGGAAAAAATAGACTGAAAAAGGTAAGCAGAGCCTCTGAGACATGTGGGACTGTAACAAAAACTCTAGCATTCCTGTTATTGGAAGCTCAGAACTGTGAAAAGGACAGAGATAAAAACAAATATTCAAATATTGGATATTTAGTGGGAAAATTTCCAAATTTGGCAAGAGATATGAGCTATTGACTCAAGAAGGGAAACTGGCCTGAATCAAGATAAACCCAAGGAAATGCATACACATCAAGAAGTATTATTGTGATTCCATCTTTATTTATTTAGTTCTTAAAAACTGATTTTATCAGTACATTTTATTTATACATTTTGAGACAGGGTCTCACCGTATAGTTCAGACGAGCCCTGAACTCACTGTGTAGCTCAGGTTGGCCTCATTCTCACAGAAGTCCTCCTGTCTCACCCTCCAGAGTATTGGGATTACAGACAGGCATGTGCCCCAATGTCTGGCTTATGATTCAAATTTTGAAAGCAATAAAAGAAAAACAGTGACTGTGCCAGTGAGAAACCTCTTGAATGACAGCAGACGGCTCCTCAGAAATCATGGAACCAAAAAGGAAGTGGTATTTATTTCAAGGGCTGAAAAATAAAAATCTTAACATAACATTGAATACTTTGTGAAGATATATTCAAGAGTGAAAGTAAAGACATTTTCAGAAGAGGAGCCATTTAATTAATATATCATCAGCAGATGAACTTTAAAAAAATGGCTCACTTGTGCTACTGCCTGCCTGACAAATGTGAAGT
This sequence comes from Petromus typicus, assembly GCA_004026965.1. Classification (NCBI taxonomy): domain Eukaryota; kingdom Metazoa; phylum Chordata; class Mammalia; order Rodentia; family Petromuridae; genus Petromus; species Petromus typicus. The sequence goes on along the minus strand of PVIR01009632.1, from coordinate 7,884 downwards.
TCTGAGTTTGATCCCTGGTTCTCCCCCAACCCCTAAATTGTGTTTCTTTTTAAAAAAAGAGTCACTAACAGAAAATTATCTTATGAAATGAAATAACTAAAGAAGAAATTTTGGAACATCAGCAAGGAGAAAAAAATGAAAAGATGAGCAATGTGTGGCTAAAAACAATAGTTTTTTTTTCTTGATCTTTCTAGACAACATTTGATAACTAAATCAGATTTTCTGACAACAATGATGTGGTTCTAGATGTACATAAATTAAATATTCAGGGCATTCATAAAGGAGGAAATAAAAGGATACAAAGTTCTCTCTCAGATTTCTGTATTTCACTCAAACTTATAAAATAATAGTATCCAAAGGCTGATAAATTATGCATATGTTATGTGATATTTAGAGAAGCCTTATACAAGGACACGTGAAGTATTCCATTAACCTAGATGAAGACACGAAAGAGAAAAACAAAAATCAAAGAAAAAACAATTTCAGATTTAAGCCCTATCATATCAACAACATTAGACCCTGATGGTCTAAGTATACTGTGAAAAGACAGAGATTGACAAAGTGGGGTAAAGATGTAACCCAGCTGTATGTTATCTAGGAGATAGTTTAAATATAATGATACATGCCTTTTGAAAGTAAAATGATGGGAAAGGATACATCATGCAGACATTAACCAAAATAAAAGTAGATTGACTGTATTACTATCAAATATCTTCATAGATATATTGGTGCATGACCACCCACTGTTTGTGTTTTTGTGGACTGACCTGCTTATGATACAGTGCTCTTCTCTGTCTCTGGTAACTTTCTGTCTTCTGAACTCTATTTTATTTGATACTAACAGAGTCACTCTAGTTTTTTGAATAGATCAGTTGGGGCATTTGGCTTCTTTGAGAACCCAGCTTACAATTATCACCATGTCTATCCTCACATTTCCTGCTCTCAGGACCCTGACATACCTACACCTACATACACCATTGCTGAAGGGATGTCTTCTGGATGATTAGAAACACTCTCTCAGGCATTTTGCAGAGCTGTTACCTCATCGATAGGCATCAGCTCAAGTATAGCTGGGAGCTGAGACATCCTGTCTTATGTCCCCTCTAACTTCTCTCATGAGCTTCCCTAATTTTAAATGTGCTATTTCCTGAATGCTTACAGGAAGAAGAGATTTTTATCGAGGGACTTGTCTATGCATCATATGTTGAAAGCGAATTCCCCTGGGAGTCTTTGCTGCAAATATTCCTACTTGTTGCTTTGCACTTTACTTGGAGCCCCGACTTTGCTGCCAGGAATGATCAAATCTCTTCTTGCTAAGGAACATTTGGAACAGAGAGCTGGAAAGATGACGAATGACAGCCCGTTATTATACAGATTCAGAAGTGATTCAGCCACTCAGGGAGGAGAGTTCCTTGTGGACTCAAAGCTTGCCCAGGTTTGGCTGTTGGGGGTAGCAGTTGTGATCATGGGCATGCATTGCCAGGTTCTTTGTTTATGAAACAAATGTATCAGTTTGCTATTTGTCTTTAACAAATGATTTTCTGGGTCACATGTGGGCTAACCTCTTACTCTTTGGGCCCATGGTTCCAAGTTCTTTTTCTTGTTAGTAGCTTCACTTTTCATGTGGAAAGGGAGTCAGTAACAACTTATTAGCCAGTTCACTTGGATTAGTTTCTATTTCCCAACCTGCAATAATTTGTAGTATTTCTGGTACAGAAGCAGGAGAAGGACTCCTCCTGAGTTGATGTTAGTGAATAAAATATCCAGGACAGAATAGTTGCTAGTTGTACAGGGTAAGAAGAAAGCCTCACATGCTGTAGAATGCCAACTGCGAGTAACTGTTTCTTCTTGTGGAGGTCAGTGAATGCCTGAATCTTAGAGGGAATCTGTTCCCTGTTGCCAGTGTTCCCGGGCACCGAATGTAGCTATCGGAGACCTGTGTCTAGTGCCAGCTCTGTCATTCTCTGGCCTTCCAGCCTAGAACAAGTCATAGGAAGACACTCCTAAAATTCATTATGTCCCCCTCCTTCATCATTCTTGCTTGCATATCTGTTTCTGCCTGGTTGTTTCCAAGACTGGTATCCTCATTACTCCTTGATGAGTCCACTTTGACAGTCAAGTCCAACTATCAAACATAAGATAGAATTTTTTCACTGTACTTGTAATCTCTTCTCCAAGTTCACCATGCTATAAGTACATAGATATTCACTTTTTGTATATTGCAGAAAAACAATGTTTGTAGAATCTTTCTAGGAATGTGTAAGAAATAACTCATCTAAAAGTAAGTGGTTAGTGTGGCCATCACGTCTAGTCATACCAGGTTTTCCCTTCTGTATTGGAGCAGGCAAAGCAAGACATTTGCCCCTTCCTGGGGAGGAGTAAGAGAGGGATTCTATTCCCATTTCTGCTGTATTTTGTTTGGGTCTTGAAGACTCACTGTCTGTTCCCAGATTCTCAAAGTATTATCAGTGGATTCCTCTCTTTTGTCTTCTAGCTTTGATACTCTTTTTCACATTGCTCCCTTTTCTCCCAGCTCAACAGAAAACTACTCTGCCAAAATAAATGTCATTATATGAGAGAACTGGGAAAGTTTTCTTGGAAAGGAGGAAGTATTGTCTAAGTCTCATTCCCAGGAAGCAGTTGAGGGCCAGCTCTGGCTTGGTCTGTACACTGTGGTAAGATGTAAAGTGGTTGTCATAGAAGTGATAGGCAGTGTACTAGCTCTGTTCCCATGTGCCAGGCCCAGGGAGAGACACTGTATTGGAATAAGAACAGATGAGAGACAGAGGTTGCTCATGCTGGAGTGCCCCAGGTTAGAGCAGCATGGAAGATGAGGAGGGCTTCCACTCTCCGTGGTTCCTGCTTGCCTCATTCTCAGCAAATGCAGCAGGTGGAGCAATCAACAAAGATTAGTTCACTTTTTTCTATGTGCACATCTTCATTTCCTGTGCAATTTACTAATCTGAGTTCAGAAAAAATAATGCTTAGCTGGGGCCAGGATCATCCAGACGTTAGCTTCATGGAAAATGTGGTGCTAGACAATGCTATGGGCATGGATGGGCCAGATGGGGACTTGCATGTTGAACTCCATGTAAGGAATGAGACTTTCCTGGCCTCATGTCCCATTCTCTCTATCTCATTCTATTCTTGTCCAGGTTCCTCATAAAATACTAGGTCAGCACTCTCAGAGACCCTGACTATTGGCAGTTCGTACTGAGGGGCTTTTCAGGGAGCTTAAGGCAGGGAGCATGAGGTATAGGATCAGAGAGAAAATACGAAGGTTAGAGAGAGAGAGAAAGCAAAGCCTGAAGCTGAGAGGTAAGTTGCAGCTTGGTCAACTGCAATTTGGAAGCCCTGAGAAGAATGACCTATGCCATTGGTGGAGAACCTATGGCACGTGTGCCATAACAGACACATAGAGCCTTCTCTGTCACCACACAAGTCAAGTCACCCAGCAGCCAAGCACTGGATAGCAATGGCTTATTTCTGATCTAAAATCTCAGCATTCAGGTTTAACTGTAGTATTGGCCCTTTGAAATAAAGAAATGGGTTTTGGGTTGTCATTTGGGTACTTCGTCTCTAAAAATTTTGCCATTACTGACCTATAGTGTAGGCCTTATGACATGTGGGTAGGGCAGGGTGCACAGGTCAGGGCTGAGGCAGAGGAGGGAACAAATTTTCATTGGAGGCCTCCTTTGTAGTCTGGGAGGAGGAGTCAAAGTCAGCCTGAATGGTTGCTGGAGCCATGTAGGGATGGGTGCTTTCTTTTTATTCTAGTCAAATGGATTTGATTCCATAGGTTTCTGTTGATCAGCTTTCTGTTGCTATGAAATTATACCTGAAAAAATCAACTTAAGGGAGGTAATATTCATTTTGGTTCAAAGTCTCAGAGGTTTCAGTCCATGGTTAGCATTGTTTTTAGGCCTGTGGTGGTGAGAAATGTTATGGGGGAAGGGCAAAATGGAGGGGAGCTGCTCATCTCATAGCTACCAGGAAGTGAGAAGCAAGCCAGAGAAGGAAGGGCCAGGGCAGGATATAGTCACAAGGGAATATCCCTGTGACCCACTCCCTTCAACTAAGTTTCCATCACCTCCCCATGGCACATTAGAGTATAAATAAATTAATCCACTGATGAGGTTTGAGTCTCTGTTATCCAATCACGGTCCCAAGTTCCCACTTCTGAACACTGCTGCTCCATGAACTTTCCTTTCAACATAGGAGTCTTGGTAAGATGTTTTGTATCTAAACTGTAACAGTTTCCAAACATCTGTTGAACATTCAGATGTGGATGTGATGTGAACGTCCACATCCCATAGAAATGCGATCCATTATTTCCTTCCTAACATTTTTTTTTTTTTTTGGAAATGACAGTAATACATATCCAAATGGCCAAGGCAGAAGTGTTTCTCTTCCTTACCACTTACAGTCTTTCTCTAAGTGTGTGTCCTACCTAAGCACCTCATCTCTGGTCCTCCCTGCTTCGTGCTTCTGTTAGCCATTTTTTCTTTAGGGCACATCTAAATGCTTCCAAGGTGGTTCTACCCTCTGGCCTCCAACATTCTCTGTGTTCACATTTCTGTACCTAAGCCATGGGTATGTCACCACCCTACCAAGAATGAATCTTTGCTACTTTCAGGACAATGACTGGACCTCGCATGATCCAAAAGGCCCTCCATGGAAGTTGTTGAAGTACTTGACCTTTTGTCCTCCTGTTTTACCATCAAAGCTCATCATCATGATCATCGATACAATTTACTGAGCGCTTATTACACATTGGATCCTGTGCTGGGAACTTCTCAAATATTATTCCACAGATTCCAAGGAGATCTCCATTTGTATGTCCAGCTGTGCTTTGACTACCACATGGGACCAAGTCCCTCTTCTTTAGCTTTGAGTTCTCCCAGCCATCTATGTCTTTTGCAAGGTGGTACATTTACACAGACTTTGTATCAGACCTACTGAGTTTGAATCCTGACTCATTTAGAAGCTGTTACCTCATTCATGTCATTTGATTTTTTAACACTTCACTTTCATCCTCTGTAAAACTTGAGTAATGACAGCACCTTCCTTGTAATAGAGCCCACTGAATAGGAATCTTGTGAGGATTAAATGTGAAAATACCTCTAACATGTTTATGATGGTGCCTGGCATGTCAGTGTATCTAACAGCTGTTAGCAGTGATTCTGCATGCTCTTTGGATCCAGTTTCCCTTCTGGGGCCATCCATCTAGTTATGCCACTCTCAAGGCTGCTCCCTCCTCTAGAGGCTTTGCACACACGCTCAGGCTCAGACAGGCACCCCCCTAATGTTCTCAGGGTCCTGTTCTGACTTCCCATTGATGACAGCCTCCTTGGTGACTGTGTCTGTCTTTGGTCATCTGTATGTCTAATGGCCGAAAACAGTCTCACAAAAAGCAGGCCCTTGGAGAGTGCTTGCCGATAGACAGAGGGAAAGCACGCACTTGCAAGATCTCACAGGTGGAAGAATGCCTTCCTGTCACTGTTTCATGCAACGCTCTGCTCTACAACCTGAGGTATGTCAGAGCTTAGGAGGCCTGCCGAACCTCTGACCTCCTGACAAACTTAATGTAGGCTTGAGGCTGTCTTTGTCTTGGATATCCTCTTATCTCACCTCTACCAGTAGAGGCCCATTTGCATAGTGCAGCCATGATCAAGTTAAAAGAATAGCAGAGATGAAAGGAGCCAAAAGCCAGGTCTCTTGGGCAATTTCTCTGGTAATGTAGGAACAGAATTATCCAAGGAGTGATTGACAAATTAGAAGCACTTTGCTCCTAATTTTAATGCATTTGGCTCCTTGAGAGGAGGAATATGTTAAACTTAAAATTATTCACCTTGCAGTAGCTTCTGTCTTTCAAATAAAAATCAGTCTTCACATGGGGTACTAAATCTTAAGGCAACAAATTGCTTTCTATGGTACATTGCACTCTTTAAATGGCTTTATTTGGAGGGCCAGCTGAGCAAGTTAATTTCAGCAGCACAGCTGGCTGGCTACTGTGGAGTGGGCATTCTCCCATATAGTTGGAGAGAGCCTGGTCTGGTGCTCATTAACCACCCTTGGATTATAGGAACACTGAGGTAATTGGCACATGCACTGGACCATGGGGTAGAAATTAAAATGGAGTTTCAAGAACTGAGTTGGTGTATTGATACATAAGACTGTGAGCTTGGTCCTTGGAGCACCCTTTCCTTCCCTTTAAGTGGCTCCCAAGTAGCTGCTTTTGTAGCTCCAGGGCTATTTTGTGCTTCTCATCACCCATCATGGAAACCTGTTCTTGGGATAGGGCCACACAGAGTCATTCACATGGGGGTAGGTAACTGATAACAGCTTAATATACAGTCTTATCTTCAGTGGTTTCTTAATTTTGAAGGAAGATGAAGTCAAGGAGTTAATCACTAGGAAATTTTTGCCAAGAATTGATGAGTGGGAATTTACTTTTGTCCTCAAGAAAGCTGCCTGTTCTAAAAATCATACCATTTTTGAGCTGGAAGGAAACAGAGGTTTTTGAGGTCTAATTTCCCATAGGATGCAGAAATTCCATTACAAATATTTTAATAGTTACCCATTCTTTGCCTGAACATCTTCAGTGATGGAGAACTCAGTATTATAAGGTATAACGGAGCATTATAAGGAATCTATCTACTTTTAGGTAGTTTTTAAACATTTCTTAGGGTCAGAGATTTAGCTCAGTGGTTCTTGTGTCTGCCTGATAAACTCAAGGTTCCGAGTTTGATCCCTGGTAACCACATATCACAGTGCCAGGTGTGGTGGCTCATGCCTGTAAGCCTAGCACTTGAGAAGCAGAGGCAGGAGGACTGCTGTGAGTGTGAGGCTTCTTTGGCCTACATAGTGAATTCAGGTCAGCCTGAACTACAAAGCGATGCACTGTCGCAAAAAACCAAAACACCTCCCAAAATAAAACAAAACTTTTAAACCTCATTTTCAACTAAAGTAAATCTTCCTAAAACTTTCACCAGTCAACTGTTGCACTTGAGACTGGATCTCCTCTGAATGGTGTCACCTCAAGTTTTTGCAGATAACTCCTGTGCCCTCTAGGTGGTCTCTCACATGTCATCTCTTGTCCAGTCTCCACTCCTTCACCTGTCCGCTCTCTCCATAGCTTCTGAGTCCTGACCACTGTTCCTAGGACTTGATCTAGTCCAGTTTGCTCACGTTCTTCTTAAAATGCAGTTGATGTCATTTCTCTTAATGTAGTTGGGTCTGGGAGGAGATGATCTCAACCACAAAGCTTTAAAACTGAGCCCCTTGTGTTGAGGCTGCACAGAGAGGCTTTCATGATCTCTCAGGCAGCACTTTGGCCTTGGCCTTGTTAAATTTGGTGTGGCCCCTTGTGGCCATCATTCCCTGCTACCTTACACATCTGTTTTCCCTCCCAGGAACTCGCCATCCTTATGGTTGATGAGCTTTCTTCCTGCCAGTCTCTTGAGATATGAAAGGCCATTAAGTATAATTTCCTCAGCAGTAAAAGGTGGCAGTGGCAGCAGGAACAGCAATTTTTGAAAAAGAAAAAAAATCTTTACTTTAAGTCTTGTATATATTTATTTAAACCAGAAATGCAAAGAAAGGAATAGTGACTTATAAAAAAGGCCATTTGTTTGTACATCCTCCCATACACACATTTATCCAATAGGTTCAGGTTATATATTTTTGCCTTTTCCTACACTATGAATATTTTCCTATGTTATTAAATCATCTTCAATAAAACTGTCTTAATGCTTCCCTTATACAGGTACAGTATTATTTAATTAATTGCCTCTTGTTGGGTATTTACGTTGTTTTCTAATTTTTCTTTCTTTTAAAATGTAATGCCGGGTTTTTGTACTTATCCACAATACGTTTCTAGAA
>PVIR01009631.1:0-52536 GCA_004026965.1 Petromus typicus | reverse complement strand
AAATAAATAAATAAATAAATAAATAAAAATAATCTTGTGAAAGATGTGAAAAGTTTTTATTTCATGTAAATTATTTGCACAACATGTAAACAATATGTTAACATCCCATACATACATTGCAACATACACTGGTATACACAGTGACGCATCCAGACAGAAAGGCGCACTGCCTTTTGTGCTTTCTTTCTGGACTAGCTGCACTTTGTTTTGGCTACTTTGTTTCTTCTCTCAATTCCACAGTGCCTTAATTACTATAACAGAGTTGCGTCTGGCATCTGCTAGATTAAATTTCAATTTCTTTATGCAAAGATTGTCTGTTATCCAGAGCCCTTTTATTTTTACTTATAAATTTAGAATATATCTAAATAAATTTAGAATGGATTTATCGTGCTTCACAAAAGCTCCTGCTGGGATTTCAATTGAATGGCAATTAAGTTTTAGTTCAATTTTGGAAGAATTGACTCATTTCTTTGTTGAGATCTCCTACCCAAGAACATAACATTTATCTCCATTTATTTATGACTTCTTTAATGTTTTTCAAAAAAGTTTTATTTTCTTCATTAACGAACTGCACACTTACATAGTTCAACATATTCTTAAGCATTCTATAATTTCATTATTATTCCACACATTGTCTTTTATAAAATGTAACATTTAACTCATAACATTGGCACCTCATAGGCACGCGATTGACAGATTGATTTGTTTCTATATTCAGAATTCTAACTCAATTTTAATCACTTAGTTATACAGTTTCTTTACTTAGGAAATTTTTATGTGCAGAAAACCCCCAATTTCTCTTTCCTTTCTAATTCTTTTCTTATTTAGATTTTTCTGTTTTGAATTCTTTAAAAGTTGTCTGAGCTAGGCTCTTCAATGACTTATAATTTTATTATTATTTATCTAGGCAGATATTCACTGCTTTTCTTTATTTTTTTACTATATTTATAATATCTAATCATTTAAATTACAGAGAATTGTAATGCATAATAAATTTAAACATTACTTTTTCATCATTTCCTTTCAAAACTTCATTGAGATGCAGATTACACTGTTTTCATACTTATCTCTGTAATTTCTTTCTTATCTTTTCTATTTCATCGTATTTCCAGATAATGGTACTGATTATTGAGTTTGAAATTTATTTTTAATATTCTGAAACTGTACTTGGATTATATATCAATTTAAATATGACTTTTTAAATTTTCACAATATGACTTTTTAATTTTCACAATAATGTGTTTTATTTAGATGTCTTGGTATTTCTTAAGTTTTTAAGCCTTTGAGGCTTAAAGGGAAGGATTAGGGTCCCACTCTTATTTCCCATAACAGCTTTTGCATGGCAGCTGCTAACAGCCTACTCATAGCTCTTTCCCCTCTCTTCTGGGTGAGAATACACACTGTGACTGACTGGAGAAAAAAAATGCTTGAAAATGTTACAAAAATCCCTCACCCACTGCATGAAGGAAGAGTGAGGAAGTGGACACTACAGTTTATGCTTCAAAATCCTCCTTCATTCAGTGAATGAAGACAAGACTCATCGTGTCTACTACCACTCCTTGTTTAGCTTTTTCCCTTTTGCTTGGGTTCTTCACTCTCTCTTTCCTAGGTTTTCCAGACTTGTACAAATCCCTTTCTCAAGCTTTATACTTAGGGAACCCAAAGTCAGATGGACTTTCCTTCAAATAGTCTTAATAATGGTAAGTATTTATAATTTGTAACCTTTAAATTTATGGTGATTTTACCTCTATTTCTTAATCGTAATCACCTTTCGCCACATAAATGAAATATTATCTTATCTGAAATAGCCGAGTATTTTGGTGGTCATTAATCTTATGTAAGAAAGTAGTAAGAGATGAAAAAAAAAATGAAAGGAGGATGCATGGAGGAAAAGAAGGAAGGAAATGGTGAAATCTTGATAAGTTTGAAAATAGGGTGATGCCATTTGAAATTCTGCTTTTGTTAATCTTTGAAAATGAAAGAAAAATTGAAAATAGTGATTAAATGAAAATTCATAACAACTGCCCCAGAATTCATGACTTCAATAAATCATATATGTTACCTTTATACCATATATTTTATGATGAAAATAGCCCCTCCTATCTGCATATGTAAAAAAAAAAATCTGTAATTTTCTTAAGAAAGAACTTTGTATTCATTTAGAATCTTTAACTGAGGAATCACTTTCCAGCAGTTAGTCTGTTCTAGTATGTGTCTAGATATCTGCCTGGCAAAAATTTACAGGCTCATAGATGGAGCTGGGAGTGGGGTCGGGTGACTGGATCACAGGAGTGTGAGGTCCATTAGTGCGTTTTTCCACTGATGAGTTTGCATTTGGATGAGACAATAGGGAGTGGAGCATGTTTGGACAAAGTCCACAGTCAGTGGGTTGTGGACTAGCCAAGTATATACACTTCCTTTCTCCCTTGATCAGTCTCTGCTTCGTGTCACTATTCCTGATGTTACTCTACTATCCCACAGCTCTTAATCTTGTGATATACCACTCTGCACAACCACCCTGCCTCAGAGACAGGTAATTACAGACTGAAACCTCTACAAACTGTGCTCCAAAATAAACTTTTCTTTCCATGGAGTAGAAGTTATTATGTTTCACCTCTGAGAAAAGTACCTAAGATATATACAAAATGTGGACACATGAGACTTTCATTTTTTATAAATACTTTGGAGGTAAATAATGAACCTGGATATCTTTCTCTCTCTCTCTCTCTCTCTCTCTTCCTCTCTCTCTCTCTCTCTCACACACACAAGCACACACACACACACACACACACACACACACACACACACACACGCACTCTCTAAGGTCAATGAATAGTGAAAATGATCAGGAGCCATGGTCCATCATCTTTATCAGGCCCAGAATTTCATTCAAATAGTGAAGTGTGAAATTTAAGTAGTTTAAAGCAAATATGCATAAGATCCAAGAAATTAGCTCAGCAACAAAGCAGTGGTCAAAATGGCACTTTCACACAGCTTGTGCAAGAGGTAGATCACAGGGGGGAGTCACACAGAGTATATCTTGCTGTCTCTTGGAAAAGTGCTCTCTGTGTAAGACCATGCATATTACATCATGACAAACAATGTATATTTTGTCCTTGTCCTGAGATTTACCAGAAAACAGAAATGAAATATAATGAGCTAATTAATCTTACAGAGGACATTTCAAGGCAGTCAAATGATCAGACTGTAGGATGGGTATTACTGATGCCTTTAGCTATATCAACAGTATAAAATAAGAACAAACTTCAATGAGAAAAATCTGAAGTTTCACCAGAAGAGAAGAGCCTAAAACATTGCAGAAAAAAAAAAGTGAATATGAAAAAGAAATCAAGTTCTTTGCATCAGTACAATAGAAAAGCTGGTTTTAAGGCATCTCATAAATAGGAGAGATCTCACCGTTTGAAAGTTCAGAAGTGAAAAAAGGCAAACTTACTTTCAGAAATTCTGCTTTGAAAAAAAAGTTCTAGGAAGAGCTTCTCTTTCAGAACCAGCTAGGAAAACGTATCCCTGAGTTCCATCACCCAGAAATACAGTTTCTTGCAGCCAGGACTTTAAGGAGCCAAGCCACTGCTCCAGCTTTAGCAAACCTTGGCATCATCAGTGTGATACTGATTTTTTAGGAGTACATAGCAGAAAAGCTGTAGGGACACAAGATACTGTCTAAGAAATACTAAGATACTAAGAGGTCAATGAATGGAACAGTGAACATACAAACTACAATTGGTCAAGCCATACAGGGAGGGCTTGCCAAGTGCTTTGGAGCTCACATCTCACCAGAACCTGTTCTGGGTGCTATGCCTGAAGATATAATATATAATATTGATCGTTCTTGTTTTCAACCTTGCTTTGTTCCTGCATTCCTTTCTGCTCCCTACTCATCCCTTCTGAATTGGAAATGTTCATGCTGCGCCTGTCTATTGTGAAAATATTTCACTTTTTTTTTTTTTTTTTTGGCAATATTTCATGATGGAGTTTGCCTTGAGATTTAGGTGAGACTTGAACTTTGAATTATTTGTAATTGCACGGAAGTTAAAGTTACAGTGACATTTAGAGATGGAATAAATTAGTTTTTAAGAATGAGAATTTCTGGGCTGAGGATTTACCTCAATGTTTTCAGCATCTGCTTTGCAAACGTAAGGTCCCAAGTTTGATCCCCAGTAACTATGTACCACAATATCAGGCATAGTGGCTCACACATGTAATCCCAACCCTTGGGAGGCGCAGTTTGCTGTGAGTTTGAGGCTAGCCTGGGCTACATAGGGAGTTCAGGGCCAGCCTGAACTACAAAGCAACACCCTGTCTCAAAAAAAAAAAAAAAAAAAAAAAAAAAAAAAAAAAAAAAAAAAAAAGAGAATAAGAATTTAAGAGTTTATTTGGACTAATGAGCAGAATGTCAATGGCTTAAATCTAAAATATCCCTGCAATGTTTCCTGTTTAGAGATGGGGTCCGTCTGAGAGTGAGTCACTGTGGGTGTAACCATGAAGCATGTATTCTTGTTGCCAGTTCTGGGTCTTTTCTTCTCTCTCTGCTTTCTGGCTTCCCGGAGTTGAATAACTTTCTTCTACCATGACATTCAGCCATAACATTTCTGCTCTGGAACAAACAAGCCATGGACTGGATCTTCAAAAAAAAAACATGAGCCAAAATAAACCTGTGGTCTTTTAAAAAGTTGTAGGGGTTAGATATTTTGTCCTACCAGTTGGGAAGTGAATAGTACAACCACAACCACATAAGAAACAAAAAATCATGTATTAGGCAAAAGTCTTGCTTCTGACATAAAAAAATCTACTTGATATTTTAATTTGAAGGCAATGCAATATAAAAATGTTAGAAATTCATTTCAGTTTGGAAGACAGTATTAAATTCTCAGCTGTTTGCATGCTTGTGTTTCTTCCTTTCCTACTAGCTCAATGATGCAATTAGTATTTTAGTTTTCTCACTGTACCCTCAGTATTTAGTATTGTGCTGATAAGACTGTTTGCTTTTTATAAAGAGTAAATTAATGAAAAATGTAGTCTTACCAAGTCATATTAGTCATGCACATTTACTTTGAGCCAATCAAAAAGCCATTTCCTTCAAAAGAGCAGCTCTTATAAAATTCCTCAAGATGGAATATGATTCTGTTCTGGGCCCAGTAGAATCTGTCCAAAAGAAGTAGTATTTATAATATGTACACTCAACAGCTACCAGTTTTCTACTTGTAAAAATTCAATTTTATTCTGATATCCAGTTGGGATACAACTTTAAAATGTTAAGGCTCAAGGGTTTCTGAATGCCCTGGTTATGTCAAATTTAATATCACCTTGCAGCTTCCTTAGGAAGACCTCAATGACCCCTGCCAGAGTCTCACTCGAAACCAAAGATGAAATGACTTAATTGTCTCGTATCAAATGGAAAGGTTTTAATGTGCTCGTTCTCAGTAAAGGCAAACAAGCTAGCATTGGTTTCAGTTGAAATTTTAATCTCACATGTTCACAGTATTATTTTAGGTGAAAAGATCTGCACTTTTGTGCCAATATTTACTAAACAGAGGTCTTAATTTTCTCTTTCCCAGTATGTGGGAACTTCACTTCCTGCAGCTCTCTTTGCATTCTATTCTGTTAAAACAGCAGCTTGTCAAGAATGGAGACATTGCAGTGATATACATAGTCTCTGGGAGACATTTTCTTTGAGTTAAAGTAAGTAGTTGGATCAAAGTCAGGACTTAGATGCTACAGCTGGTCTGGGAAAAAAATGGCAATTAAAATGGAAAAAAGAACAGAAAGAGAGAATCACAGACAGTCTTTTTTTAGGTGGCAACAACAGAACCAGACTGCTTGAAACTGGTAGCTGACTCAAAATGTCACATTTTTCACTGACTATTAAATAATATCACTATTTTATAACTGTTACTTGGTTATATTGGTAACCATATTAACTTATCTCATAACCAATTTGCTACTTTATTATGATAAAATATAATTATCATATAAAATAAAATATAATTATCTTCCTCTACTTTTTGTCTCAACAGTAGTTGGGAAAATTGAACCAAAGATATTTAAAAGGACAATTCCTGTTGAATGGCTGTCAGTCCAGTCAAACATGATCTAGTCACTGTTATCTGTTTAGACTGTTCTGATTGGTTTAACACTCTATATCTTTATTACTACATATTCAATAGAAATCAATACTTGTAAATATAACTATGTATCTGTTAATATAACTAATGTACGTGGGTCAGAATAAGTAAAAATGAAATGAAGTGACAGGAAGAATAAATGTTTTAAGTTGCTTTCCCTTGAAAAGTAGAGAAATTTACAATCATTTCATATGAATGAGATTAATATAAAAATCTATAATTCCAGGTAACTAATCATCTCAAAAGTTATAGTGAGTGAATAAAAGTGGCATACATACAAAAAAATCCCTGTCTTCAGGTTGTAAGGAATGAGACATATGGGTGTATGTACGAGAGAGAGAGAGAGAGAGAGAGAGAGAGAGAGAGATGTCATCACACTCAAAGATGGAAAGTAGAAGAAACTGACTTAACAAAGTAGGGAAACCTGAGACATAACTGCCTATGTGTGGTGGAGGGGATGACGTCAGGTTGCAAAAACGTGATTCAAGTCAAATAACCATGGAACTATGTAACTATTGTAGGTGCCAGATATTCCTGAAAACAGGATACAGGTGGAATGGAAAGCAGGTGGTAGAAAAGCTGTGAAATTAGCAAACAGAAACCAAATTTCTTTCTCTATGTTATGCAACCAAGGCACTGCATTTTCTCCACACACAGAATGGCAGGAGATTATTCTACATGGAGAGTGAATCAGTGTAGCTCCAGCAATAGAGACATGGGTACACTTGAGAAAATATACGACCCATTTGGCAGAAAAACAGGATGACACAGTGAAATTTTGTATTCTAAATCGTGAACATTTCCACTGCAGACCCCAACTTGAATATCAAGAAATTACTTGATATACCTAGGCTCTAGCCCATCCCAGATGTTTATAGATACTTTTTTTTTCCCCTGGGAAAACTTCCCAGCAAAATTGATAAGAGTTATAAATTTTTTTATGGAGCTCATCCTGGTATAATAGTGTCCATCAATAAAAAAGTTTTGCCCTTGTTCAAAATGTGTGCACCTGGATTTTAGAGTTCTCTTTTTAAAAATGAATGGAAACACAAAGTATCACTAGACCATCAACAATAACATTTAAAATGCAGGACAGAGTCCAAAAGAACAAACAAAGCCCATAATTTAACAAAAATTGAGAAGACGAAGCAGAAGAAAAAGCAAAAATTCTGTAATTAAAATCTTCAGAGAGGAAATAACCACATGAAAGGATGCTGAGCAAGGGACTTCCGAAAAATTAAAACAGTAGAATTATAGAAATATAATTTCAAGGAAATTGTAGAATACAAAATAGTGAACCTATCTCAAAAATAAAATAGATTAGAGGATTAATACAAGAAGCTAATAGATGAGGAAAGATTTCCAATTTAGAATTCTATGAAAAGCCAGATTATCAATTAATGAAGATAAACTAAAGATAGTTTCAGATGAATAAGGTCTAGCTCCCTTAGTGAACTGGCTCCTGTGTCCTACTGTCAGGAAACTACCTTGGGTGATGAGGAAGACAAATATATTCTCTCACTGAGTACAAAGAGGATTATCTTGAGGAGAGTAGTTAATTAGCACAAAAGAGAAACCACATGAGATTGGATCAAATAACCAGAGAGTCCTAGCAGATAGATTCCTATGTTTTTCTGTCCTTGTTTGTTTATTTTTTTTTCTCACTGAATTACCCCCACCAATCAGACTCACAATCTCATGAAATAAATATCCAATGTATGGTACATGTAGATGGTATGAGAAGAATTTTGAGTTCTATGAGGATTAATTTGAAGATCCAAAAAATAAAAAGGACAAATATATTGAGTAAATGTGCAAAGGGACATTTAAACACTATAAAAGTAATTGTGCACTAAAAAAATCCGAATAAATAGGTCACAGATAGGTACACATTACATCTTTTCTCTGGTATGAGAAAATAAAGATGTAAATGAGTTCTAGAATTGTATGTTATATATTGTGAAATAGAAAATGCTCAGAGTAAAATAGGGTGAAGGGGAAAAATAATGAGATTATAGCAAAAAAGAAAGGAAACAAATTTTAGGTATATAGGGGGGTAGTAGGGTGGGTAGGGCTGCTGGGATGAGTCTCCATGCCCAGTATTGTATGTGGTTACCAGGGAATCAAACCCGGGCCCTTGAGCTTGCAAGACAGGCACCAGAACCACTGAGCTATATCCCCAGCCCACAGAATCTTGTATTTTAAATGTTTAATATTTTGATTGCACTGTTCACAGGATAATATAGCCCTTAGTCATAATTTTGTCCTAAATTTAAATGATGCATGATATTGTTTAAGTATTATCTGCAACTTATTGTTAGCAATAATACCATGTGACTGTTGACAGCACCAGTTACTTGAACAAAAATTTAAAGAAAGTAATACTTTATATACTTTATTTTTTAATAGGCAGGCATTGAACAAATAATTATATGTAAAAATTGAAAAAAAATCAATGTGTCCAATAGTGTGAGGTTAACATAGATTGCAAAAGTTTAACTCTTATTATCTAATGTCTAAACTGAAATATTTTATTAATCATGCTTAATCATGATATTAATTTGTGTCCATTGTAACTGCACAAGCATATTTCCCAAAATATGAATTAGAATAGCTTCTAAAAACAATTGATTTGTAACTAATAACTAATAACTAGTAATTAATGTCAGAAAGCTGATTATATAATTTTCTCCTGCGTGCAATACATCTTCTGTAGTTATGCTCATGTGGTAGAAGATAAAACCTCTGTATTTCAGTCTAGGATTAAGAAAATCTGAAATTTTCATGACTTAACAATTAATCATGATTTAATACAGACATACTCTTTGCATATAATGAATCTAAAACTTTATTCAAACTGACAATAAATGTTTTGCTTTCCTCTTGACAAAAGTCAAATTTTTTTCAAATGTCAACTCTGTTTAAAGAGATAGTGCTATGGATAAAAAAAAATAAGGTAATGTTTTGAGTAGTGTAGTTTTATTAAATATAACATGTAATAAGCCATGTTTGTTTTTTATTTGTTTGTATTATCAAAATGTAATGTAAATAAGAACACCTCCAGATATTCTTTTGGCAGGCATGAAGGTTGTTTATTCAACAGATGATGTAGACAATAATGTATGGCTCATAATTAGGGAGAAAGCTGTAACTTAAGTTTTGATGGCATTCAAACAGTTTGTGTGTAACTAAACTAAGGCTGTTAGTGAATGGCAGCTTCAAAACATTTTAAACATGTGGACAAAAAATGAATTTTTATTATTGTAAATGAAAAAGGAAGATTTCTGGAGAAGCTAGACAACATACTGCTATCCAAGCTTGAGTGAGTTGAGGGAGAATGGTGTTGTATAAATAGAAACCTGCTCGTCCATACATGGGCCAATTCTTTGCCTCAAGTCTTCATGCACAATACAATCTATGCTAAGCATAAGGTAATTGGAGAGACAAATATAGTTGTATGATATATGATATATATACATAATATATATATCATATATGCATATATTGCAGCTTTGCTTGATATATATATACTTGATATATACACTTTATATATACATATTAATATATATATATCAAGTATAGCTGTAACACATACATATATGATATCTAGATAAAGATATATAAATATTTCTGGGGAATTCATATGTATTCAAATTAATAAAAAAGAGCACAAATTACCTACAACTTAAACCAGGTTTCAAAACTTAAAAATTTTTTAAAAAATATCTCTTCCAGCTATTTTGAGTGTCTTATTATTCCCTATGCTAAAATTTTCTTTGTTTTCACCTTTAAGTTCAGAAATATAATACTAGCCATACTTCGATCAACTTGTTGAGTTAATTTGCTATAACTGCAATAATTAGGTTAATATATTAGTCTTCTCTTATCCAGCAACTCCCAGTGGATATGATAAACTATGGAAAATATGAAATATCATGCCTATAATATTGTTTGTTTTCTTCAAGCATACACACCTGTGATTAAGTTTAATTTCTAAATTAGTAAGAGTTAAAGATAGTTAAGGATAAAATATATTAGCTAAAACAATAGGCTACACTAAATGTTATTTAAAACTACAAATTACTAACTTCTAGAATTTTCTATTTAATGTTTTTGAATTATGTTCAACCACACCTAATTGAAATGGAAAGACAGATCATGAATAAGGAAGTATTACAGATGCTCCTTCATCTACAATTTTTAAGATTGTGGTATTTTTACTTTACAATGACAAGAAAGTGACAGGCAATGAGTAGAAACTATATGTCAAATTTTTTAATTGAAATCTTTATTGGTACATTACATATACATATCATGATTGCACTCCACAATGAGAATTCGTACCAGTACATGACACAACTTAATTCTCATTTTTCCCATAGCCCTACTCACCCTACCACACCACCCCTATATACATAAACTTTGTTTCCTTTCTTTCTTGTTATAATCTCATTATTTTTCTCCTTCACCCTATTTCATTTTGAGTATTTTTTATTGCACAATATATGTCATACAATTCTAGAAATTATTTACATTTTTATTTTCTCATACCAGAGAAAAGATGTGATATTTACATATCTGTGACCTATTTATTTCACTTCTGAAGATATCCTCAAGGTATTTCAATTTAAGTATAAATGATTCAAACTTATCAATTTTTTATGGCAGAGTAATACTCCATTCTGTAGAAGAACCACAGCTTTCTTATCCAGTCTCTAGTTGATGGACAGTTGGACTGTTTTATGAATGACCCAGCCATCTCTCTGCTAGGTATATACACAAAAGAATTAAAAGACTCATATCATAGTGACACATGTGCACCCATGTTTATAGCAGCTCAGTTTGAGATTGCTAAATCTATGTCAAATTTTTAGAAGTGCACGGGCTGACAATTTTTTCTACTGTACTCCGTTGGTGTGGTAGGCAGTGGTGATGAGCTACAGGTGCTGGTCAGTCACATGACAATGGACTCACATGGTGCTGTATATTGTACTGTGTGGCTCAGTTATGATGTCTGTCGCCTTAAGTACATTGAATGCATTTTGACTTATACTGTTGGTAGCATACAATGTTGCAGTATCCTCCCCCTGATTTTCAGGTAAAAGTCAGAAGATTTACCTCATGGATACAGATCTTTAACAAAAGAAGAAAAAGTCTAAATTTTATGATTAAACTCTTAAATGGAGGGCCTGGGTGTAGCTCATTAGTGCCACTGCTGCCTGGCAATCACAAGGTCCTGAGTTTTTGTACCTGGTACCTGAAAAAAAATCTTAAGTGGAAATGTCTATTTTAATGAATATTTGGTAGAATTAAAGCACCTATAGATTCAAATATATCATGCCACTATCTTCTATGTTTCCAGAAATAAATAATAAAATACAGGAAATTATTAGTATTTAATTGGTTGAAAGCATAATTTTGCTTGAATATGCAGTAATTTGAAATTGAAAATCACATTCATCGAGCATTTGCCCACTCAAAACACTGTTACATGCTTTCTGTGAAGTATCACATGTGACCCTCATAACAACATTCTGAAATTATCAACACACTTACTTAGGTATGAAGAAATAGAGGTTTGTGTTTGAAATATATTTTCTATTCACTTTTATGTGCAAAATCTGAAAAAGATACGGTATTATATGACATACAAAATGTACATTCAATTTAAATCTCTAAATACTTTTATTATGAGTATCTTACACAAAAAGTACAATTGAACTAAATTATTTTTATTAAATTCAGTACATCTTGGAAATTTTGAAAAAGTTTACAATTTAGAAAAAAAAATAAACCTACCAAGTGATTATGTGTATTTTCTGTTTGAAAAACAAATTAAGTAAGTAACGTAAGTAAGTAAGTAAGTAGCTAAAAGGTAGAGACTAATCCTGTCATTACTTCCAGACACAGAATGTTTAAATGAGAATTTTTGTTCAGAAAAATTAAGGTGTGGAGAAATTATATAAGAAAATGATTTGCATACTCTTTAGATAGATAAATAAATAGCTTTTTTATTAGCACATGTCTGCACCACACAGTGACTATATTGCCTAAGAAAAGTTGGTCTATTGTACTTGATATATCTTAATTTCTTTTTTTTTATCCCAGTCACTTGACTCTGTCCCTTAACTCTTGATCCCTTTCCTGTGTTCATCTACCTCATATGTTTTAGTTAATAATTATTTACACCTTTAAAATATTTTAAAATCATTTCACAATTTTTAAGAAGGAAAAAGAGAATTTCAGAAAGGAAAGTAAAAAGGAAGAATATATTGGTAGGTCAAAGAAAATCAACTTTTTGCTTTATTTTTCAAACACCTGTCAAGGGAAACATTCTGCTCATTGTATTTAAAAATTTGAAGGATTAAATAGAAAATTTTCCAGTGCAACCACAAAACTGGTGAGAATGAAAAATAGTGAAAGAAATATATAGGGTATTAAAATATTATATTATATATTTATAAATTAATATATATATACATATTATGAGATATATATTTATCTATATTATATATTTGTGTATAAACACACTATCAAAGAAGATGTTCATAAGAAAATAAAGAGCAGAAGACATAAAAAACACACATAGAAATACATAAAGAGAAAAGTACAGTTGCTAAAGCCCAATTTTATCATTAATTACATTAAATACAACTGTACTAACTACATTTCTGAACACGGGTACACTGCTAGAATGTGTCTAAAAAGTGATCCACCCTATGTTGTCTATAAAAGACACATTTTAAATTCAAAGACAAAAGTGAGTTGAAACAGAATAATGTACTATGGACATAGTCATCAAAAGAAAGCAATAATGACTATCTTAACCAGGTGAATCAATTTTTTAGACAATAGTTTCATTACACGAAACAAATTATTTTATAATGGTTGAAGTATTAACCTAAAAGACATAAAGTTTATAAACGTATGTGATCCTAACTAAAACAAAACAATAATATGCAAAGCACAAATAGAAGGGAGACATAAATTTTATTAATAAGTGTTGTGGACATCAGTATCACAATTTAAGCGCACAGTAGAATAATTAGACAGAAGACCAACACTTAAATGCAAAACTTAGAAAACACGATAGATAAAACAGTCTTAATATGTATAGGACACCCTATTCCACAACAGGAAAATAAAAATTCTTCTGAAATGCATGTGGAACATTCTCAAATATAGGCTGCATATTAGACCATAAAATAAGCTTCAGAAATTTAAAAGTGTAGAAACCGTACAAAATATGCTCTTCAACAAAATGTGATGAAATTACAAAGCAGTGAAATGGAAATTTGCTAAATTAAAATCTATGTAAACTAAACAGCACACTTGTCAGGAACCAGTGGATCTAAGAAATCTGGGGGGAAATTGGAAAATACTTTGAAAGGAGTGAAAATAAAACTATCACAGACTTAAGTTATGGGCTAAAATGATTGGGTAGATGTTCATAACTGAATACAACTGTTAAAACAGAAAAACAACTGTTAATCCATCATTTAATCTTTCATTTTAAGAAATTAGGAGAGAAAGAGTAAAATTTTTTAAAAGCACAGAAGATGAATAGTAAAGACTAGAATGGAAAAAAATAAAAGACAAAATAATTAAAGTCTATATCTACTAACTTAATAATTGGTTATTTTAAGTATCATCAAAACTAAACAATCTTTTAATACATGTATCAAGAAAAATATGATAAAGCTCAAATTACTAATAGCAAGGAAAGAAGGAACATTGTGTTTAAACTAAACCAGTTTATTTTAATGGAAGCAACTTCAACACAAACAAAAAAAATCATATGCATCTGTACACATAAAAGAGAAAATTAATAGAAGCTAAAGCAATAAAAACTTAGGGGAAACCTAAATTTAAAATGTAATGCCCTTTATAAGTGTTTCAAAAAATGAAATATACATTTCCTGAAAATGAAATGTACAAAACATGCAAAGGCTCTGTGTGCTGAAAATGATAAAATGCTCACAAAACAAATCAAAGATCCTAATAAATGTACAGACATTCCATATAGACTTGAAGATTCAACATAATAAAGATGACAGATGATACATTTAAGACAATTCCTTCTGAAACAAGTTTTTATAAATAAGAACCAGTTTAAACTAAAGTAACATGAAAGTAATCTGGAAAATTTTTTTAAAAATTGAAATTATATTGAGAGGAATAATGTGTAAGAATAATTCTATTTGAAAGTTTGCAATATAGTTAAAATAATTATATGGTAATATGGTGAGGAAGGAGAGACTGGTGTGTAAGTGAATAAAGAGAATGGAGCAGAATGGAATGGAACAGAATGAGAAGCAACGTGCTGACCCCTGACCAAAGTGGCCCATTCTTTTTGTTAAATCAAAAACTTAGCAATGTAAAAGAAAGTTTTGGAGAAATGATATGGGACAGGTGGACATTCATTTGCAATGAGTAATTCTCCACCCAAATACCACACCTTACACAAAAATGAGCAGAAAACAATCCACAAACTTAATGTAAAATGTAAATCTGTAAACTGTTAGAAAAAAACTCATAGAAGAAATCCTTTGAGTTTTAGTATTAGGTAAAGTTTTCTTAGATTTATTAACAAAAACACATGAGGAAAAATTGATAAATTGGACTTTGCTAAAATTGACAGTTGCTGTTCTGAAAATGATCCTGCCTCAAGGATGAAAAATAACCTAGCCAATTAAAAAAAAAAAAAAAAACCCTTGGAAATCACACAGTTGAAAATGATCTTTCAGCTAGAATATGTAAAATAGCTTGAAAAATCAATTAATACACAAAATAATCCAAATAAAAATGAGAAAAATGACCTGCAATCATGATGTTTATATGTAATATACCAATAAATATTTCAGTAAAAAATTACCTAAAGACATATTTCACCAAGGAAGATATAATGATTACAAATAAGCACATGAAAACAAGTTTGATATTATTAGCAATTAGAAAGATGCAAATAAAAATTAAGGTGACATATCAGTGCACACCAGTGAAAATAGCTCCTGATGAGAATGCAGACAATTAGACCACTCTCATATTGCTTGTTAGAATGTAAAATAGCCATACCTTCTGCAATGTAGTCTGTTTCTTCTAGAATAATAAAACCTATGCTAACAGAATTTAGCAGTTAAGATTGTGGAATTTATCCAAAAATATACAAAATACTATTTTGTTTATACCAAAATATAAGTATACATATTTTACTTCTAATAGATAAAATGCAAAAGAAAACTACACATTTTAATGGATGAATAATCAACTTTGATTCATACATACTATAAAATCTTAAAAATATAAAAAGAACAAGTTTTTAATACCTGGACTTGCATGGACCTCAAGGGAATTACGTTTATGGGAAAAAGTGATATCAAAAGGTTACATATTATATGGATCAGTATAAGTAACATTTTTGAAATAACAAATTTCCATATATAGAGAAAAGAAAGGATCAGTAGTTACCAGAATTTAAGGATTGAGAATTGAGAAATGACTACGAAGGAGTAATTTGAGGTCCTGGTGGTGACAGAGGAGGTTATTGGTTGATTGTTGTGATAATTGCAAAACAGCACATATGACAAGTTACATAGGGCTACATACACTCATAAGTGATCTTGCTTCCCTGTATCAACAGCAGGTATTATTGGGGAGATATGAATAAGCTCTGAGTAATGTGCCAGTGTCCAATAAGTGATCCATCGTCATACTATATTTATGTAAGAAAGCATGAGAAGATGGGAAGTCAAGGCTACAACAATCTCCCTGTATAGTTCTTGCACTTTTCTCTACAATCTATAATTATTTTCACATAAAATCTTTTTTAAAAGATGGTAATGAATATTCAAACTAATCACTTCCTATGCATTTTACTATTTTTTTTAATGTCTACTACATCTGACCAGGAAAAAAAAAAATGTTATCTAATGCCATATCTCCTTTCAATTATCCATTGAGTAACATTTCATTCATTGAAATCCACCATAGTAAGACCATTTATTCCACAGAAAGTGACAAAGGTTACAAATCAAGATCGACTTTTATTGATTTTTCTAGATTTAAGAATAAAATGTTAATGATTTAGATAAAACGTTTGTTTCTTGTCTCTTAAGTGCTGCATTATAAATAACAAATATAAAATTGGAGAAATATTCAATAACATTGATTGCTGTTTTATTTTTAACTGGCAAATTGCTATAAATAATTAAGCAACAACTTCGTGTAGGAAGTATACTCTGACTGATGGCTCCTAAACCTTTACAGGCACACACCCACTGATGGTGACTATGTGGTTTCCCTCTGAAGGAAGTCACAGCTGGACAGATGGAAGCGATGACACTGAATGTCTGATATCACTGTTGGAATTTAAATTTCTTCAGACATAGAGCTTGTTGAGAGGTCTATAAGTTGCAAGACAAGAATAAAATGATCCATATCCACCAATAGAATTGTAACTTGTGTGGCCTAGTCAAATTCACCATTTGAACTAAAGCTTCTGCACATATAGTCTCATAGTCTGTGCAGTCTCCATAAATTTAAATCATCTTAGGGCTACTTAATGTTCTTGTAGACTTGAGTGTAAGTAGAGAGGTTCAATATGCATATTTCTACGTTGGTTCTTTGGTGTTAGTGAGACACCAAAGTTAGTGAGACAGACAGAAGAGGAAAAGCTATGGCTAATTTAAACTGAGACCACTGAAAGATAAAGAGACATCTATATTGGTTTAAGCACCAAAGTACAACTAGTTCACATTCAACTTGCTAAAATGAGGTCACTATTGTTAAAAATGCTCTAGCAAAATTTTATAAATTATCTCAGCCCGCTCTCTCTCTCTCTCTCTCTCTGTGTCTGTGCCTCTGTTTCTCTCTCCCTTTCTCTTTTTCTCTAAATTACAAGCCTATTGGTGTTATTCCTATCTTCTGTGTTCCTTCTCTCTCCATCCACTGTAAGTATCACAGATTGGCTGTCGCAGGTCCTGAAAGAAGAGGGTCTCCCAGAGTAAAGAAAAGACACATAACAGTGAGACATAGGAGACCAAAGCTTCTTGAGCCAAGGCAAAGAAATCAAGTCAATCTCTCATGTTTACACTAAAACCCTATAAGCAGACTGCAGAGACCAGTAGGTTCTATGCACATATGCTAAGAAGGAGCAGGGCTCATCTGATAATGCTGCAATGGGGGAAGTTTAGATAACTATCTGCAAGGAACAATATACTCTAGAAATTTGCATATGATGCTCTTAGGAGGCCACTTTTAGCCTCCTCCTTATCAGGTCTTTTGATAATGCCAGGGCAGCATCCCCATGGTTTCCACCAGAGCCTCTTCCTTGTGATGTAATTCCATCTTTGTTCTATAAACTATTTTCTGCCTGAGATAGTCTTATTCCTATTCTGTCTGTTTTAAATCTCATTCCCTTTATCCCACATTTTAAGCAGTACCACCACATTTATGTGGCATCTAGACTCTAAATAATGCTCCTAATAACCATGCCTGCTGCTACTTAAGCCTTGTGTAACCACCTGCAACATATAATGAATCCTAGCCCAGTAACTTGCTTAAGTCACATCATATAACCTCCAAAGCTTCACTTTAAGAAACATGCAGCTTCTACTCTCACCACTGTGAATGTTCTTTCGAGTAAGCAAAACAGTCGCATGCAGTGTTTTGCATGAAACAGAATCTACTTTGCAGCATTAGTGATTGTCTTAGTCTATTTTATGTTACTATGACAAACTGTTTGAAACTGAGTAATGTATAAAGAATAAGACTGTTTAATGTTCTGAATACTGAGAAATTCAAGAGCTTTAGTTTCTGTCATCTTTGTAAGACAGTGTATTGTTAGGTGATTTATTTGAGTTTTTCTGCTTTTTTATGTAGGTATTTGTAACTATAACTTTCCTTTAGGAACTACCTTAAGAGTATCCCACAGAATTTGGAATGCTGAGTTTCCACTTTTGCTTGATTCTTTTTTATATTTTCTTGATTTCTTCAACGATCCACTGATTGTCCAAAAGTGCATTGTTCAGTTTCCATTTGTTGGTATAGTTTATTTTGCTACTGATTTCTAGTTTCATTCTATTTTTACCTGATAAAATACAGATGTTGATTTAATTTTTATGGATTAAGAAACCCTCAATGTTGAATGTGATCATAATGTATGTATAAAAGGTACCAATAAAATAAATTTTAAACATAGATTTGTTGTATGACCAAAAGTATAAACCATTTTGGAAAAATTTTGATGAGCAGCTGAAATAATATAGTTGGATGTAACATTCTATAGGTGTCTATTAAGTCCTTCTGATGTATGATATTGTTTAATAATGATTTTTTCCTTTCTCTACAAGTATTGGTAAGAGGGGCCCATTAAGATCACCTACTATGATTTTATTGGAATCTGTGCCCTTATGTCAAGTAGTGTTTTCTTTTTGAAATTTAACCTTTGACTCTTAATCTAAAAATGTAGCAGAAATGGCTCTCTAAGTTTGAGCGTTCAGCTTTCAGAAATCTACAGTTGTATTTTTGACACTTGCAATGCTCTTTGAATTAGCTTTTCTTAAGGAAGCTTAACTAGTCATTAGAGCAGTCCAAGTCAACTATGGCTGTAATAGTAGTCACAATTGAGATTCCATCCAAAAGTCAGGATAAACCAGACAGACATAAAGAAAAGACAGTCTTGATGCTTTTACCAGCCTAATACATTCGTGTGAATTAGAAAAGGGATTTAATAAATATTAAATCTTAGAAGTAAAAGATTGTTGCCTGAGGTACTAAATTTCAGCAGAGTACATAAAGAAGAAAAAGATAACTAAAATATTCCTAAAATAAAAGTTTCTATTTTAAATGTTACCTTAATAATTCTTTCATTAACACTGTAACTTCAGTTTTCTCTGCTTTTCACACTGTAAATGGAAAACTCTTCAGATATTGATTCTGCAAATCCATTTCTTCAAATGAAAGATAAGCTAGAGTGACAACTCGAGTCACTTCTCAAAAACTTTACAAGGAAGCATTTTGCAAACTATCACCTTCCCCCATAATTGCACAGACCAATGAGACCATGTTTTCTCTCCTGTCCTAAAGTCATCATACTACTTCTCTGTCATGTCTTTTCAAGCCTTGTCTTTCTATTTGTAAACTCAGCCCTATAAATGTAAACTTTTCAGTTGCTTCCCTCCAAAAAGAAAAACCAGGCATACTTTGTATAGATATACAATGTTGATTATTTGAATTTCAGACTTTACACCTTAAAATGGAGCCATATAGTTTCCTTCAAATGAGAGGGAAGACCAAGTCTTGAGCAAAACAATGTTCATGACTCTCATCATTGTTCTTCAACCAAAGTAGATGGGAAATTTACTTTGCTCACTTACTTATCTTCCTAAAATGTTCACTGAGCTTTGGTTATAGATGCTGCTTTGCAATAGGCACTGGAATATGAGTGAGGTGAAAAACAGAAACCGTCATCTTAGTCATAGGATGCTTAAAGTTTAGAAAAGAAGCAGCCATGATTTTAATACACTGACCATATTAAAGGATTACAGGTGATGGTAAAGAAAAAGAACAGGGAAAAGAAAGAGAAAACTTTTTTTCTTTGTACATGTAGAGTGGTTAGTGAAAGTTTCACTAGGGAAGAGGTATTTAAATGAGTGCTGCATGATGAGAGACACAAAGCAGAGATCTGGGACAGATCATTCTACACAAAAGACACATATATGTGTATCAGGGAGTAATGCATGTTGAAATGAGTGTTATGGTCTTAATAATCATATTGATTTGCCAACATTTCCTTATATGTACTTTTATTTTTATTTATTTTATTTATTTAGACAGTGTTAGGGGTAGAACCTGGGCCTTGCCCACTCTGGACAAATGTTTTGTCACTGAACATTTTCTGTAACTTGATTTCCTATCTGAAGTTCAAAATCTTTTTCAAGTTTTCTAGAGTCCTTTCAAGTTCAACCATAATATAAGGAAAAGAAATGAAACCATAAGTTTACAAATATAAAAAGTTACATTTTAAAAGTTAACTCTATAGGGCTGGGGATTTAGTTCAGTGGTTCCAGTGTCTGCCTGGCAAGCTCAAGGTCCTGAGTTTGATCTCCAGTAACCACATACCACAATGCCAGGTGTGGTGATACAGCAATCAGCAATCAGTATCACATACCACAGTACCAGGCATGCTGGCTCACACCTGTAATCCCAGCAATCAGAAGGCAGAGTCAGGAGGATCACTGAGAGTTTAAGGCCAGTCTGGGCTACATAATGAGTTTAGGGCCAGCCTGAACTACAAAGCAAGAGCAAATTAGCTCTTAAATTCTTACAGATTTTCCAGTTAATATAAGAAAGTCCATAGATCATTACCACTCTGAGCAGAGCAATTATCATGATCAAGCAAATATCCATCTGCCCTGTGAATGTCCCTTTCACTTAATGTGTTTTTACCAAAAGGAAGGAGAAGTGTTCTTCCCTTTGGTCCTCAGCTGTTCTTTGAACTAAAGGCCATTTTAACAGGGTCAGTACACTCTTGGCACCACGGGGCTGAATCTAATTCACAATCTGCTTCTGATTCAATTCTTAAACTAAGAACAATGAAAAAATTAAAACTGTTTCATGACACATGAAAATTATAAAATATCCACCTTTGTCAGTCAATTTTAAAATCTCAACAAGGCTGATTTATGCCGTATGTTCATGCCACCTTTCATACTATTACTTTAGAGTTGTGTACTTGTCATGGATTTTATCATCCACAAAGCCTACATTTTATTTCTCTTTAAAAAGAACTGAATTATAATTAAAATATTAATTTGTTGAGGTTTTATCAACAATGGACTCCTACTAGCAAATATTCAACTTGTGTTTCAAATCTATTATTATAGTTAAATACATGTGAGTTAGTTTGTTAATCCTAAAGAATATTCTGTTAATACACAGGAAAATCAAATAACATTTTTTTAGAAATTTGCTTTTTAATATTTTTCATAGCTTTCTAATTCTTATTTTAGGATATCAAAATATCTTTTTAAATTATAATACAAAAAGTCAACATTAGGTGTCAGTATTTTACATATTATTTGCTAAGTGTGTCAAAAATGTATTGCATTATTCCAGACAGCATTTTCAGGGGAAATTTTCAACTGTTCTAATACTATTTGTTTTGCAATTTTGGATTTCCTTACTTTTAAAATGATCTTTCTGATTTTTATGAAATATATTTTTAATTTAAAAAAATTAGCACCTTGTAGATAATTTGGTCATATGCATATAAATAGTAATAGATTTTTCCATAGAACTAAGAAGAATCTAGTCAAGGATTTAGCTCAGTCTTTCCAGTACCTGCCTTGCAAGTGCAAGGTCTTAGGTTCAATTCCTGGTTACCACCTACAACAATGCCATCTTTGTGACTCATGTCCCCTAGCAAGCAGTAATATATACCACAATGCCAGGCAAGGTGGTTCACACTTGTAATCCCAACACTCAGGAGGTAGAGACAGGATGATTGTTTAGTTTGATGTTTTGTTCAGGACCATCCTGAGCTACAAAGTGAGATCCTGTCTAAAAAAAAAAAAAAAAAAAAATAGAACTAAGAAGAATCTACAAGTGTTCTTGATAGAGATCTGAATTCATTTTCAAGTGGAGAACTTTTAGTGAGAATGAGGTTTTGCAGTGAGAATACCAAGGTCATTTTTAAAGGAAGTGGAAAGAGATACTAAATTGGAATCCCATTCCAAATCTTAATAGTTTTATGATTTGTGTAATTTCTTTAACCTCATCTCTGCTCTATTTTTAAAAATATATTTTGTATGGGGGATCACATAATTCTTATTCTGCTAGGTCTCCTGAAGGATTAAATAACATGACACTCCCAAATGTTATCACCTGTAACGTTTCATTTCTTATGTTTTTGTTATCTTAATACTGTTTTGCATAAATGAGTTGACAGCATATGAAAAAAGAATCAGTATTTAACCTTCAAGATGCAGACGTTTTCATAAGGTGGTGAGGAGTTCATCTGCTGAAGCACAAGAGATGTAATATTCCCTCCCTGATTTAGGCCTAGTTTAGGGAGCTGCACCCTTACAGACTGAAGAAAAACTATCATTTAGGGAGAAAATACAATGGAAACTATATTTCAAAAAACAGAATTAAAATTTCTCTTTATTCTAGTCCTTTAATCATGCAAAATATCTCTTCACAACTGTCTATTTCTCTGAAAATTATTTAGCTTTAGCTCATTTTACGGTTTACTCACTTAGGCTCTCCGTGTGTGTTTATATGCAACACAAAAGCAAAGGGAGTTTTAAAGCTATGAAAGCTATATTGAGTCCTAATAAGTCACTAAAGAAGAAATAAACACCCAGTAAAGAACAAAGACATGAATATATACCAAAAAATTACACAATATATACCAAAATATCACATATGAATAATGAATATTAGATATAATATTTATCTTTTCTTAATAAATAATAAAGTGAAAGTGGAAACAAGCTGGAAAATAATTGTTGAAAATCATCAGTTATTTTTTTTCCTTTTCTTTGAATGAATGTATTAGCTTAGCAGTGGTCAGCTAGTCCTGAACATGCCTGTACATTCCACGCCCTTAGAGGCTGAGTCAAGAGAGTTACAAATTCAAGCCTAGATAGAGAAACTTCGCAACTTACTGAAATCATATCTCAAAATAAATTTTAAAGGGCTAAAAATATAGCATTATATGAAGAAGGCCCTGTGTTTAATTTCCAACACTGAGAAAAAAGTGGATCAAAGATATTTTTTTCACTCTTCCCACTGAGAAGTAGAGTCTAAACCTATTATCTTGAATCTCAGCTGACTTTAATCCCTTCCCCAACTAACAGGATGGCCATCGTAGAAGCTTTGTAGTTTACTATGTTCTCTTAGAACACTCTCTCAGGTGGAGGCCAGTTGCTATCTTGGAATCACTTACTCTAAGATTCTTCTGCCATAGAAGTCGAGTGGAGATATTTTCATCCAGAGACCAATGAAACCCAACACTCTTCCGTCTGATCAGATATTGTAGGACATAAGTCCTGGGCCCTGTGACCTAGTCCATTTGCCAGCAGAAAGTAAGTAACTAACTCAGAAAGCCAAGCTGACTCATAATCTGGACCAAAAATCCATGAGATATGTTGATTTTAGCTTTAAAAATTTGGGGTGATTTCTTAAACATCAAGAGACAGACTTGAATGTTGGTAAACTATATGAAGAAGAAAAATAAAAAATTTAAGTTGCTCTTAATTTATGATCTTATGGCAACGTGAAAATATAAACATTATAATGATGTAAAATATATATCCTCACCCCGCCAGTTCTCACCAAGTGTCTTGTTCTGAACCCATATGAAGCAACTGCGGGAGACTCAGGCTTGCTGATTAAAGGTAATATTCACTCATTTGATGGTAAAATCTGACTAGCTCAAACCCCAGGATGGGAATTCATATGATGCTACTTATTGTTTTTATTTATTATACTTAAAATGAGTAATACTGCACTTATGTGTTTCATAGTATATTCATATATTAGTGCATATAAATGGTGCTGCATTAGCCCTGTGAGAAGGCCCATGAGGTATACAGTGAGTGTGTAATACATTTCACAAATTCAGAAAAATTCTGCAGTCTTAAATGTAAATGGAACCCAAAGCTTCAAATAAAAGCCTTAGAATCTATACTCTAGAGTACCTAACTACTTCATGTAAAGAAACAGATTGTTGAGTTCCATTGTCAGATCTGACAGTTACTAATGTGTGCCTATCAAATATTATTTATGTATCTTTTTTGGACTGTAGATTCCCCATAAGTAAGATGGGCCCAACAATGGTCCTTCTAAGATTAGAGTGAGGATTAAAAATGCATAAATATTTAAATCAACTTGAAAACAACTAAAACAGTACATGCTAAATATGTTTATAATTGTTATTTATTGCTGACCTTGAAAGTATCTGTACCTAAGGAATATGAGTGAGATAGAATTTAAATTTTCCAAAAGTACCTGGAGAGGAGTATTAACCCCATTTGTCCATCTTCCTTTTTGCAAAAATTCCCTTTCTCTGAGTCTTCATTTTTGCCAGATACTATTTTTGTGGTCCATTTTAGGAAATTTATCAATTTAATTCTCATCTACTTTCTGATTTCCACCTGGAAAAAACTGTTATTAACCGAGTTCTGTTTGCCAACAACCAGGAATGGGTTGGAAAAGGGAATGGACAGCTGGCGTAGCCTCTCCTCCCCCTGGCAGCAAGTGTCACCAAGATTTTTGCTCTTCTGTAGTTCCCCCAGCTGGGGTGGGAGCATTCTCCTAGTCTATTTCCATTAAGAGTTTTGAAAATTTGAAGCCCTTGTTGGACTCAGTAATCAAACTATGGGTATTTGCCCATTTCTCATTCTCAACACAATTTTCATTTAACTTTAAATATTTGTGGTAGCTTAACCAAGGGTCAACTTGGAATGCCCAGCAGAACTCAGTCAGCATGGTTCTGGGCATCGAAAACCTGCCCAAGGATTTTGGTAAGGGGAGTGGAGGAGAAGGGGAGGAGAAGAAGATCATTTGCTGGTGATTTTCCTGGAGAAGCTTACTGAGGCTGGTTCTCCTTGTATGAACTCAGCTGTCTTCACTGTTGAAGGAGTTCTGGTCCTCTCCATTGCTAGGAGCTATCTTTCTCAAGGGAGCTCTGGTCTTCACCTTGAGCGTTCCATCCTGGCTTCGTGCAGATCCCTCAGTCTGGCAGCACAAATCTTTCACCTTCCAGTGCAGGCTTTCTAGCTTCCATCACTGGCCCTTGGGCATTATTGGTGTAGATCCTCAACACAAGTTTGCATGGGACATTCTGTGGGCTTTATGTTGCCACATGGACTTCATGGGGTACACTGTCATTGACTTTAGGCATTTGGCTGGATCTATGGGAGACAAAGGTGTGGGATTCAGGGCTGAAATATTGGGTCTCTAGCATATGGACAAATATCCTGTACTTCTCTGTATTTGACTTTTGGGGTGAATATTATAAAATAATCCTTTATATTGTTTCTTGTGTTAAATCTATCCCCTTTCAAACTCTTACTACAACAACACTTATAAATAAATCTTACAGAAATCTCTTCAGGTAGATACCCTGCATACTTCTCAGTTCTCCTCATCTATGATGGCTCTTAGAGTGTGATCTCAGGCCAGCAGCAGCAGTAGAATTATGAGACTTATTGCACCACAGTTCCCAGGCCCTATCACAGACTTATGGACTCAGCAACTCTGCAGGTGGAGTCAGCCATATGTTGTACAGCTGGTTACTCTAAAACAACTTCTCATCTAGAGAAAACTCTATGCTTCACCAGAACTATTTATTAATCTGTTTCTAACTGAATATAGGTTTTGGAAGTCACAAAAAGTCTTTTATATTTTTCTTTAAAAAGCCCTTGGCAATTCATGCTGTAACTTCAGTAAAGACTCAGGAAAAGCCTAAGTTCACAGAGCTGAATACTGAATATTGCTAGACTTAATTATTCTACAATTAAAATACTGTTTCATTTTTTGACATTTTAAGTACCATTACATCCAACACTAGAAATAGATATTAAAATGTTTCTTTCTAAAAGAAGAACTGGAAATATGAATCAATAAGAAAGATCTAAATCAGAAGTGTCAAGATCCGCCGAGCTAAGGTGCTACATTCAGATCTAAATCAGAAGTGTGTCTACCAAATTTGATGAAATCAGAGAAGAATTATAATCTTGGGGGATAAATGAAGATTTCCACTTTTTAGGTAATGTTCTGTGAACTGGAATTTACAGAGCCTCTTTCAGGGATCTAAACAGTGAATCAGAGAAAATGGTGACTGGTGGCAATCTCCATGTAGAAGTTTCCACTTGCAAACCTCAAATGTATTTATTCAGAAAAGAGAAAAAAGTCCATAATATCTTATATTGCAGGGTGCCTGACACAGTCCTTCCTTCCACTCAGCCAAATAGGAAACAAAACCTTCCTGTTTTGCCAGATGCCTCTGAGAAATAAACACACAACTTCACTCTCTGATGGGTTCCGGTGTTCAAATGTAAAATACAGTTTCAATGCTCTAGCTGGAAATCAGCCCAAGTATCCCGTTTTCCAGATATGGAGAGAAAATACCTACACATGACCTGAGGCATATTTATCTCCAATGTTTCTGCTACTGAAGTTCTATGCAGTTTGCTGAACGGTCGCTGGAAAGCTGGTATCCTACATATCATATCTTTCAGAAGTAAAAAGTGAGGGTTAATATATTTAAGCTCCAGATCCCTTAAATTCTACTTCTTTGGCCTTTTTTTTCCTTTCTTTTTTTTTTTTTTAAATCCTAACATGCATTTAGGATTGCATGCCCTTTGTGAGCATTCCACAGTTCTTAGTTTCTCCTCCGTCCCTCTTAACAGGGATAACGAGATCAGAGTTAAGCCTATGCACAGTATTCTGCATATACCTGTTTATAATCCTGCTTCTCTCCCGACAGAAAACAGCATAGTCCCTCAGAAGGATCTCTGGTTTAAATCACTGCACAGTTGTCTCAAATCTGAGATATTCAGCATTGACAACAGTATCTATCCATTGACCTACAGGAAGTATGTGAGCAGCCCTGTTCAGACATCAGCTTTCGTCATAGGAGGCAGAGTGAGCTCCTTCTGTGCGACTGTTTGTTCTTCAATGCCATACTGACTTAGAAAAGAGCAAAATGATAGATATCTGATACATACTAAGAATATAAATAATGCCGAGAATGCGAAATATTATGGCTCTTTGTGTCTCCTCTATCTCAGTCAAGTTAACAATTCTTCAACCACATGGACAAACCGGGAAAATTGGGGGGCCTTATTATTTCATGCTAGCCCAATAAACTTTGAACAGGAGGCACAGATAAGATATTAGAGCAAGTAGTAATCTCACTCTACCTAAACTTTCATCCAATCTAAGATTACTAAAAAATTTAATGTTACAAAACAAAAATTGCTTTATTCTATAACTAACTCCAGACATTTTCAAAAACTATTTTGCCTGTTTCAGTTGAGATATTCACTTTTTTGGTAGCTACATTTTTTTGATTTAATAAATAACAAAATTTGGAATAATTTTGAAAATTTATTCATTTGGCCTTTGATTTCTTAGCCCTTTTTGATTAGCAAGCTTGGGTTGCCTCATTGAGTTCCATAGCATGTTTGCTCCTATATCCAGACATAACCTTTCCTACAAAATGTAGCAGGAAGTATTGGGCATGTATTTTAATATCCTTCCAGCAGTGAAACCATGGAAGAAGCTTATATCTGTCATATACAGGAAGTCCAGAAGAAAATCAGATGATTATCTAAGAGCAACTATTGTTCCTCATCTTTTCATACCGAAATTACCTCAGAACCAAAAATCTGTCCCTTCCTTAAATTCTTGTTCCTACCTCCAAGTTTCCATCCACTTCTCTTATTACAGTTCACCTGTGCAGTGAGTCTTTGACATCTTTAAACTCTCCCTGACGTTTAGTGATAGTTTATTATTCTTACAATAAACTTCTACAAACATAGTACTTTAAGGCCACAGAAATTCATTATTTGACAGTTCTGCAAGTTCGAAATCCACCACAAGTCTCTCTGGATACTATCAGTCTGTTGATAGGGCTGTGTTGGTTTCCGGAAGCTCAAGGAATGAATTCCCCTTCTTAGATCTTCCGTTTTAGAGGTTACCGCAAGACCTTGGTTCTTGGCCTTGACTTCAATGCTGCATGTTCAAAGCCAGTGAGATTGCCTCCATCTAATTATTGCTCCAAAGCTTCTGATGACAGGTGAGAAACTTCTCAACTTTTAAATAACTACCACTATTTGGCCTCTGTGGACAATATAGAGTAATTTCTTTGCCTCAAGGCCCTTATAATGACTCCAGAGAAGTCCCTTTTCTCATATAAGTGAGTGCACTGACAGGTTCTGAGACTGAGGCAAGGATATCTACAAGAGTAATTATGTTGTCTATCACATTAGTTTCTAATATTTCCTTTGACTTGGTTACCATAAAATTTCCCTAATCCTTTTTTTTTAATACTGATTTAATTTATCTCCATGTCCTATTCCCATCAGTAACAGGCAGATTTTCCTGTAAAAAGTAGTCTTCCTACTCATTTACTTGTGTTTCTTTGAAGTTTCTGGTTTCAGGAAGCTGAGTCAGGTGGAGATTCACGTACAGAAGATGTATTAGGACGGGCTCCAGAGCTCAGCATGCTTTTCAGGAGAGGGCATTGCACTGATGCAGCAAGAAAGACTTCAATATATTCAAAAAAATTGTTAGCTAATCCCACCAGGAGCTCCAGGCTGGGGTGGTCCTTTGACTGAATCCTCCTGTTGTGGAACTCCCACATCTTTTCCATAGTTTCCAAACAAGAGAACTAGACACTAAAATTCACTGAGAGGTGTCAGTCCCCAGAACTCCAAGCAGTAACAGTTTTGAATAGAGTCCTAAAGAAGAAGTTGGGGATCAAAGCCATGAAAACATAACAGACTGGAACTAGTAAGATAAAATGAAATATTTAGGAACCATCAGAGGTGGAATAGCATAGTATTTCCTATATAAATCACTACTACTTACTAATGTTTGTATGTACTGGCCTATGAGAGATGTTAGGATTTGCTATCAGGAAAGGAAAGGGATCATGTTCTCATTCTTTCTACTTTCCTCTTCTCTATTCCTAATCTTTAGTTGAGTGAGCCTACTATATTGCATCTATATGTTTTATAACAAATTATTACAAATTTACATTTAATGTACAAATGTTATACAGTAAAATCCAGCCATTTTATACACATATAAATATGCATTGCACATATACACTCAAATATTACATGAGATCTATGCAAATAACTGCTTCTGTTTGTTAAATTTTGGGATTTTGTGGGACAAGACGTGTACTTCTGGGTGGTTAGGGAAGATAGTCTAACAGAAAGTTGCTTGTGTTTAAAAAATAAAGGTATTTTTGAGAAACCATTTTTTCTTTAGAATTAAAACAGCTCACAAAAGTTATTTTTCATGTATATGTTTAAAAAAGTTTAATAATTAAAAGGATGGATAAAGAGAAAATTGTCTGTAACATGGTCTGAGACAGACTTCTTAAATCATTATCCCTTTCTGGGAAGAAATTAACATTCTTGATGAAATGCCTAAGCAGTTTTCAGATAAACTTTTAATGGTGTTAAGACCTCTTCTGGGAAACCCACTATCATTCCACTCAAATGAGTGAGAGTCAAGAGTTCAGCGATCTTTTGCAACACTTTTTTTTTTCTTTTGGTACATAGTTTGAAAAAGATGTTTAATGATATTACAGACAGGGAAGTAGAGAGTGAGAATCTACAAATAGTGCAATTTAAAACCTGTTCTCTTTCAACTATTTGAAAATAAAATTTTATCAATGATCTACTTAAACTTTCTCAAAAAACATCCTTTTCAAATAGCAAGCATTTAGTGAAAATTTGGTTTCATTTACTTTTTAAAATTTTGTTATATTTTATTTTTTGTTGTACAAAGGAAAATTGAACTTAGCACTTTGTGTTAAAAAGGCAGGTACAGACAGTGCTATTGAGCCAAATCTCCGTCCCTAATTGTTCTCATTTTGAAATATCTTTTAAACATTTCAACTACAATTATGAACTTAAAATACTTGATTTTAGTATTAAATATTTATATTATCTGAAATTTTGACTAAGTACTTAAGTAACTGTTATGAGTTACTAAATTAAATTCTAAAATTAAATAATACTATAACAATATATTTTCTTACATTCTGTATAAATAATGTTTTAAATTATTAACTGAAGTCTAAATTGATTAAGCAATTGCATGGCTTGAACTGGAGTTACACGGCTGGCCTGTTACTCTAGTAGGTTAAATTCTTCAAATGGCTTCAGATATTTAAAATAACAAGTATGTAGTTTGTCTAGTAGTAATAATAAAACAACAATAGTATCATGGATTTAATTTCCTTAAATAATTTTATGTTTGATTCTAAATTTCATCAGAACTCAAAGAAATGTTAAAAATAGGAAATAGTTCTGATTTCTCACAACAACTTTGGAGATTTTCTTTTCCATGATATTTTTAGAGTTGTCTTACAATTCTGTGATTCTTCAGGATTCGAATATATTGGCCCAAAAGCAATGGGTGTTGTTTGTTTATTTGTGGTATTGGTGATTTTAATCAGATCATTCACACCAACTACCTCCTCAACCCATTTTAAAAATATTTTATTTGGGAATGTCTTTGTAAGTTGATAAAGTGCCCAACCTGAGCTCAAATTTGTAATTCTTGTGCATCACCCTCCAAGAACGCTGAGATTACGTGGGACTTCCCATATCTACATACAAGGTGCAACAGAACCCTCTTAACTTAAAATGCACAAACATGGATTATTTTCTTGAGCTTGAGTAATATCAAATTTTCAGATTAAAGAAGTATGTAATCTCTGACAGACTTCTTACATTTTATTAGATTTAACTCTGTCTCCCTTCTTGGTTGAAGGACCCAAAAGCTTGGAAGACTTTCACAAATCTCAATGTCACATAACTTTAACACACATGAAAATAATATCCCATCTGTTCCATATATTTCTCTAGACAGGTATTATTATTAACTCTCCAAACACAAAGTCATTCTGTGATGTTGTACTTCTAAGATCTCATCCTTCTTATTTTCCTTATCTGAAAATATTGCCACCAAGTTTCATTTTCCCTCTTGCAATGAAGAATATTATCCAACTCACAGGTAAATTATGAAGATTAAATTTTATAATATTTGTAAAATTTGTTAATAATAATAATATTATTGCTGGCTAGCTACTGCTTGATTTTTGTTTGTTTGTGTGATTCTACTACTGTACATTTTCCTGAGATTTTGTGATACATAAGAAACTGCAATTTTCATCTTACAGTAGGGGCTTTATATTACCCATATAAATCACTGAACAATGCTTTGGGATGGATAGCAGTAATCTCTACTACAAGAGAAGGGCTTTTAAGGCTCAATAACAACAAGCTTATGGTTGTGTTGCTGAAACTGGTGGAGCCAGAATTTAAAGCCAATCTGTAAGACTACATGCCGACTCTTTTAATCTTGGTTCTATATGAGCAATGGCTTAATAAAAATGAATCTCATATGCGCAAAATGCTCTCAGCAACCAGGAGAGCTGATCAGCCTAAGCTGTGGTATCCAAGTCTTGTGGTGCAGTTGGTTTGTATTTCTCTCTTCATCCTCAAATTTTCTTTATAATCCACAAATGGCCTTCTATTGCTCTTTTACTGCTTCATATGTGATGTTTTTATATTAATAACTATATAGTAAACTGTTCTACAAGTGAATATGTTTTCTACTGTTGGAACTCCTTGATGACTGAAAACATCACTCCAAACACAAGGCAGGAGCAAGAAAGTAGTTATTTTAGTAAATGGGAAAGTCAGTTTTGAAAAGGAAGCCAAGTTTATGTCAGTAAGTCCTAGATATTTTTATAAGGAGATAAAATCAACCCTTTAAATGCATACATTAATTTTTTAAAAACCATTATTAATTTCCTTTATTGTACTTTTATTTAATATTTATTGGTACATTACAAACACATCATCATCGCATTCAACATTGAGAGTTTGTACCAGAATATGAAACTTGATTCTCATTTTTTTTCCTTTTCCCTCTACCCTGCAACCCCCACCCCCTATTAGTATG
Organism: Petromus typicus; assembly: GCA_004026965.1. Classification (NCBI taxonomy): domain Eukaryota; kingdom Metazoa; phylum Chordata; class Mammalia; order Rodentia; family Petromuridae; genus Petromus; species Petromus typicus. The sequence continues at coordinate 20,668 of PVIR01009631.1, read as the reverse complement.
TATAGTTGATATTGTGAAGTAAAAAATATTTAAGAGGAAAGAGAGTGTAAGGGTGAATAACAAGGGAAAAAATGTGGTAGTAATAAAGAAAAAAGAAAACAAATATTATATATATTCATTTTTAAAAATCAACATTTTTCTACATCAGAGATTATTAATTTCATTGTAGTACCAGGCATCACTCTACAGTGCATGGAATACTTGCCCACACTTTATTTGTTCCAGCATTTCAGTAGCCCTCAAAGATAAACTGCATCACCACAGTCTATCATTGCTGGTGTAACACCAAAGAAGCTAAAAGATTTTTCAAAACAAAACAGTCAAGTAAACTTCAGGACCGTAACTTGGAAACTAGTGTCACTGATTCCACCATCAAAAAGGAAAAGTCTTTTCTCATCTTAAAAGGACTATTGAAAGCTGCTTATCATTGAAACTGTTTTCTACATCAATGTGAGTATTCCAATTGGAACATTTTAACAAAGATTCTGTATTCCTCAACTAAGGTGATTTAAATGTAATATCCTCACATTACAACAACCAGAAACCCTTTGAAGAAATAAATGCACAAATTGACCTGTATGTTTTCTCATCCAGTTCTGTGGTATATCCTTCACTTCCCAAGCACTTATCACCCAGTGAGTCTTCAGAAAGGAACTGGGAGAGAATTCTCATTCTTCTTCAGCAGGTCTACAGTGTAACTTTATTGAACATCATTCTTAACATGGTTAAACTGAGCCTACTGTCTTCCCAACTTCCCCAAATAATACTAATTCTTACTTTTGTACTTCCACCTGATTACTGTGTAAAGACCTACCTTCCATTCATTTGCCCCCACTGCTTTCTCCCTTCAAAGTATATTGATTCTATCTCTGACCAGCTTAAGAATGTGATTCCCATCTAGTGATTCCCATTTCTAGGATAATGATTCTGTTATGATATTTCTTTTCAAATAGACAGGGTCTCACTATGCAGCTTAGGCTGGCTTTGGAGTAGTAATTGTTCTGCCTGAGCCTCTCATGTGCCAGGACTACAGGCCTTCGACACCATGTCAGGTTACCTCAGATTACTAAAGTGCTTCATGTATGTGATTCTGTCTTAGATTCTATCTTACACTTCAAGTTTTCATATTAAAGATGAAAATATATTCTAAAGCAAATATATTGTGATTGAATCTTTCTTAAAAGTGCCACTATTTTCAGGAATTCAGGAATAAAATAAGTACAGTAGATGGCCTGTACCTCCTAGAACTCATATTAAATTAGTCACCTGAACTGGTTAGATTTTCATTACTGCGAGCAAATACATGATGTACACAATTTAAAAGACTAAGAGTTTATTTGCTTGTACAGTTTTACAGGATTTATTCTGTAGTCAGGCTGGCTCCAAGGCAGAAATGTCATAATCAGATTTCATAGTGGACCAAAGAGGGTCAGTTCATGGCAGCTGGAAAGCAAAACGGGGAACAGGAACAGTGTCAGAGAGGAAGGGGCTGAGGGTCAGACATGTAGCCCGAGGTCACGCTTCCAAGTCTCTCTCAGATGTGCTGAGAAGCATGAATCCCTTAGGTGATGCTCTCATCAATTATGTTTCTGCGGCATCTTCATCGTCACACACCTGAACCTCCAAACTCCCATCTGACCCACGTGGACCGCGGCTTCCCTTCCTTTGTAGCATTAGCTGTATTTATCTTCAGAGCTGCTTCCCGTCCCCATCTTTGGTTGTTTTCAGCTCATTCTCCACATTTCCCTAACAGGATACTTTATTTTTTATTTTTATTTTTTTATTTTTTTTAGGTTTTTTGTGACAGGGTCTCACTTTGTGGTTCAGGCTGGCCCTGAGCTCAGCCTCAAACTCACATCACAGTCCTACTGCCTCTGCCTCCCGAGTGCTGGGATTACAGGCGTGAGCCACCACGCCCGGCACTGTGGTATGTGGTACTGGTTGCGGGTCTCCACACCCAGTGTTGTTATGTGGTGACCGGGGAATCGAACCCGGGTCCTTGCGCTTACAAGACAGGCGCCGGAACCACTGAGCTAACTACCCGGCCCCTAACAGGATACTTTTTGATGGATGTGATCATTATCTCCTCCGGCAGGGTTGCATAACTTAGCTATATATTCTCATAATAAAATTAAATATTTCCTTAAAAATTTTCTCCATTGCCGAGTTTTTACTTCACTTATTTCACCTTATTCATGTATCGGTTCTCAACTACTTAGTATCAGACAGAAATCTGGGACATAGTAAATATTAATCATGTATGCATTTGTTTGCCTTAAAAATTAAACTCACTCATCATATTTATTATTCTTTGAGTGTAAGAAACCTCATATAGCTGAAACACATATTTTAATAGAATCTTTTTACATTAGAAATTGTATATGTAAAGCAAAAATGAGAAAATGATAAATTATACCAGCTAAAAGTAGAACATTATGCGTATGAGCTTAAGAAGCATGAGAACTTAAAAAGATTAATGTAGAAAAGTTTTCAATAAAATTATACCAAATGAATAGAACAGTTCATTAAAATCACACACACACATATATATTTATCATACAACATCATGCTATATACTTTATTCTATTGTAGCTCCTTTTAGATACAGCTGAATGTTCTTTTGGGTAGCCATTTCATTCATTTTGATTAAACAATTGGAAAACTGAAATTTAGATAAAAACAGTATTTGAAGATAATTTAAAGATAATAGAATTATAAAACTGTAGCCAGTCTGAGGAAATGAAAAATGCTCTGTAGGAATAAAACTTTCTTTTGTTTGACATTGCAAGTGTTTGTCACTGAATAAACAGCTTTTTAAGAAAATAGGGCTAGGGAGTTAGCTCAGTGGTGCCAGCGCCTGTCTTGCAAGCGCAAGGGCCTGGGTTTGATTCCCTGGTAACCACGTACCATACTGGGCATGGAGACTCACGCCCAGCAGCAACCAGTACCACATACCACAGTGCGGGCGTGGTGGCTCACGCCTGTAATCCCAGCACTCGGGAGGCAGAGGCAGGAGGATTGCTGTGATGTGAGTTGGAGGCTGAGCTCAGGGCCAGCCTGAACCACAAAGCGAGACCCTGTCTCAAAAAACCTAAAAAAAAGAAAAGAAAATAGACAAAAGTCATGTCAGTTCATTTAATTTTTATTCATTTATTTGTGTAGTACAGGGGAATAAACCCAGGGCCCAACATTTTTTAGGCAAATGTTCTGCCAGTGAGCTGCACCTCCAGACCATGGTCAAGTGAATTTTATATTGACTAGTTGGGATTTCAGTGTGACTATAATATTCTACAAAAGACTTGTGATAGAAAGCAATTTTCAATACTGTTTTGACTGGCTAAATGGTAGGGATTTTTTTTTTTTTTTCTGGTTTGGCTTTTGTTTGTTTTGTTTATCATGCAACAAACTTTCACTCAATATCAATGACACATTTTATTTACATGCCCTGAAACCTCCACAAATGACTCAGTTATAGATCAGTAATTCAATGCTTTTTTATTCTTCAACTTTATTACCTAAACTTACTTTTCTAAGCATCATTTTATGTTTCTAGTTAAATATAAGTGAAAATTGATTGGAGTATTTCTCAATGGAATTTTATCTTTATTTCATCATAATTGCTTCATATTTGAATAATGACAGATGAACTGCCTCATTCAATTGCAGTTTTAAGGCTTTGAAGTCACTGCAATAGCACAGGATTTAAATCCTCAAGCCATTATTATAGCAGAAAAGACATTGGGGAAAATGAAAACTTATGGTGCTATAATTTGCTGGGGGAAAAAAGAAATTCCAGTGACTAAAACATATTATTTCCTGGTCTATTCTACCCTAAGACATCATGACACAAAAATGAGCTGGACAGTTACACAGTGGTCCCAACTTACTCAATTACTTCTAGAACAACATCATATAACATTGAGGTAAAATTCATATAGCAAGCAAGTGACACCACAATTATTTTGTTTCAGAATAAAGCATTATCTCAAAGGCATTTATAATTCTGTTCAAGAACAATTCAGGATTTCACTGAGAGTTTATCAGATCTCTTTTTCTTTGACATTTATATCAATAGTGAAGTGCTTACTAATACTCTGAGATATGTATTTCAAAGTCCTCATTTCTCTGCATTCATTTTTCAATAATGAATTTTAATAAGCATAAGCAAATGTACAATATAGAGCTTGCATTTACAACTTATTAAATATGCCTGATATAGTTGATGGTGGCTGCTACTGTACTTTAACCTTATACTTGTATCAAAGTGTTAGAAAGAATTTTCCAAGTGGCTAAATCCAGTGGCATGAGAGGAAAAGTAAAGCAAATAAATAAATTAAATGTGCAATCATGATGTGTATATATAATGTATCAATAAAAATTTCAATTAAAAAAGATCATATTTAATGTAATTCAGAGCACGTGAAATTACAATATAAGAGATAATACATATAAAGCATTGCAAAAGGTAACATGAACATGAAAGCAATTCTCTTTTGAAATTATTACAACCTTTTTTTTAATAGGATTGTATTTAGTCATTTATCAAAACCTGCAGAGATTAAAAATGGATAAATGACTTTTTAAAGAATGAAGTTAGCCAAATAAAATATTGTTACATATTATTTTATAAAAAGCATATCTTGTACTAATAAGTCTCTTGAAGATACAATATTAGTAAATATCATTTTCCAGTATAACAGAATATTATTCACTATTTCTGTGACAAAGTGATATACACTACCAAGAAAGAAGCACCACATAGTTTGTCAAAATATCTATTTATTTAATTTCATAGGTGCTGTAATCTATATGCTAATGGAATCTGTTCAAATTCTGAAACCTTGCTTATTTACCTATTAATGCTATTTAACTGTTGCATGACCTTTCATTTGGGCTGCAGAGAAGCAGTGAGTCTGAGTTCTTAACTCCACTCACTCTCTTTTTCCATATGTTATAGGTTATTTAAGAAACCATCAAAGCCTTTTAGATCCTAAGAATCATAAAAAAATATAATTCAAGAAAAATTATATCAAATGCTGTTATAAGATCTATTTGTGCATATACTTTTTTAACTTATTGATTTTCATAAGCTATTTTTCATTTAATTTTATCCTTTACTATTCTTAGTGATGGTTTTAGATTCCTGCTTAAATGGAGGAGAAATTTGTTTGCAACATTTTATTTTTTAATTTCATTTGTTTGGTATTCATCAAGTTGATTTATTCTAGATTATATATCTTAGCTGACACTGATTCAAATTTCCATTTTCTAATTTTTTCCACTACTTTATTTCTTTTAAAAAATAGGTCACTAGGAATAGAAGTTGGTAGTGATTGATGGAGTTTGGAAATGGGCAAGAAGACAGATGAAGAACTGTGTGGAAATGAATAGAAAAGTTCATCTGCCTCTCTGACCAAATGCAGGAGATGATATCTAGTGTCACATGTCTGGAAAAACAATGGATCTTTTCTGCATTGACCTTTTATAGCCACCACTAATATTTGTAGATTTCAAAGCAGGAGTATACACAGACTTTTACCATATTGATAAATATTTCAAATCTTTAATACAAACGGTTAGTGAGCTAATTATATTTCCATTTTTCTCACCTATATCCCTTTACTATTGCATGAGAAACTAGATTTGAAATTGGAGACCTGCTGCTCCATGGAGTCTGGTGTTTTATGCAGTGGAGCTAAATCCTCTTGGTGCTCTGTTGGAGCCCTACTTTCTTCCCACCTGAGTTCATGACCCAGCTGGAGGTTCCTCACTCAAATGTACATCCAAGTTTCATCTTACCCTTCTGCCAGAGAACCCCATCTCTCAGTTAACCCTGAGGCTTAGTAGTGACACACAGGCAGTGTGACCTGAGCACAGGGAGGAGACATTAGTAAGCTCTGGAAAGAGGCCTAGAGCTCTTTGGCAGGCAATTCCCAAATCTTCAGTGGCAGTAAGTCTATGAGAGCAGACACACAGGTTCCAGCTGGTCCTTGACCCTCTGACTCCTCCTGGTATGCAAAGGAAGAGAGCTAGGACAGGCTCCCCAGATGGCAGTCTCAGCTCTACAGTGCGCTCCCTGCCTCAGTTGCTTGTTAAGGAAGAAGCATCTCTACTGATGTGTGAATGGTCATTGACAACAGCCCTTTCTTCTGAAATGACCTCCTGCTGCTGAACTGAAGGAAGTCAACACATTTTCCTTGTAAAGACTGATCAGTAATATGGTCGATTGGAGCTTGGCAGGTAAAAAGCAGCAAACCAGTGGTGAGATGGGCCAGCACAACCTGCAGAGTTGAAAACCAGTGAAAAGAAAATGAGAAATGATGCTAATGGTGGGTGCTCTACTAGTTATTTAAATTTTATATGGGAATATAAGAGGAAAACTTTTTAACTTCCTAAAATTCTTTATAAAACTTGAAATTGCTCAGTTTTAACTTTTCACCATGACTGTATTTTTTAATGTCCTGGGACTATTTAGAAACAAGTGATCTTAAATCAAAGAATACATAATGTAAGTAGAGATGTTAAATGGCAAGGTGCTGGCCCTAGATTGCTCTACCACTTAGAATGTGGAGCGGGTCTGCCAGGTGGAGATGGAACCAGGCCCGATGCTGCAAGGCTGCATTTGCAGTTTATGAGCAGCACCTGCTAAGGACTCATAAGTGTCTCTGCTTTACCAATATTTACATGCTTGGGTTCTTGCATTAATTTTTAAAAATATGTCTATTGCTTTTGGGTCATACAAGAGAAATATCTCAAGAAGGCCATATACCAGAAATTTTAATTTCTTTACTATTAATGTATATTTGAGGCATGCAATAATCATTTACCTCAGGGAACTGCTATTTATACAAATCACATCTTAATAATTTTTTCTTCCCCTTTATCTCTCCATGCTCTGCAATCTCTCTCTCTTACCTCAAACCCCTTTCCCAAGCCTACAAAGTCTATTTTTCTTTTCCTTGTCATCTCTCCTATACTTTGCTATTTAAATTATTTATATTTTAAATATAGTAAAACTTTCCAGCAAGTCAGAATCAGGTTTAAAAAGCACGTATGTTGGTTCTGTACTTCCCAGCTTTGCTTTGTGGCATGACGAACTCTATTTTCTTCCTGGAGAAGAGTAGACAGAGGGTAAGCACACGAAGCCTTGATTCATGCAGTACTGTGAGGTTTACATTTCCAGTGTTTCTCTGCCTACATATCTCTCGAGGTATTTGGGTAATGAGCCTTCAAACTAAGGTTTCAACTAACTATAGATCCATGGAGTTGAGATTTCTGAATTTATTCCCTCCCTGTCCAGTCGCAAGCAGCCACAACACTCCCCAGTTCCTGTGTTTAAATTGATGTAAACAAGTGCCACAAGGGGGCACCAAATCACATGTAAAACTAACACCAATCTGCTCTTCAAGTGGATCGCCCAGAACTGCCCACTGGCTGGATAATGGTAGCACAGTTGGTATCCCATTAAGTAATGTACGTCTTTGTTTTCTGCCATTTTTTTTTCTTATTTGGATCTCATTTGCTTTCACCCTACAAATTAAGGAAACAGACGGAGGACATAGAGACATCAGTCATTCAGTAACTTATGCCAGAAGTTTGTCTAAGGAGATGTAGATGAGAGCATGTTTGAGTTTAGGCAGCTGAGTATTTACTCCCTGTATGAAGTTCTGCACTCTCAAGGAGGACTCAATATGTCTTCCTCTAATGGCAGCCTTTGCTTACTGTGTGGCACTGCCCTGTACCAGTCAATGTCTCTAGAACAATTTCCTTAATTAAGTGCAATAAGGAAAACATGTACAATATGCATGCCAGAATAATTAACAGACTTTGTGACAAATGTTTGCAGGCTATCCTGGAGTAAGAGTAAAGACTGATCACAAATGATGAGAGAAAATCAAAGTGAATGTTAGCTTCCTCACAGAGTTCACTCTACTTCACCTCCTTCAGGTGCGTGCATGTATACCCCTACTCGCATCATAAAAAATCAGTAATGTGACAAGACAGGACACATGGTCATGGAATGCTGCAGACAGTGAACAAAGAGATGGAATTTTAAGCTGAGACTTGTTTGAAACTGCAATGGAAAAAGTGAGCGGTAGACAGGAAGGAGGGAGCAGGGTGCAGAGTCTCCAAGGGAGAGGAGATAGCCTGAAAAGAGGTCCGCAAAATGGAAGAGTGTCATAGATTTGGAGAAAGGGGAAAGTGGAGAGGAGAGCTGATGACACTGGAGTAAAGGACAAAGAGAGGGCACCTGATGTGCCATATATTCTCAGAAAATGTTTCCTGAAAAAAATTATGATTATCATGAAGTTATCCTATCCATATATTCAATTACCTACAATCAAGATTGAACTGAAATATCCAGAAATACACAATAGTTTGATTTCTAAAACTTTAAATGATACCTTACCCTAATTGACAATACTTTAAAATATAATGACTGGGTAAGAATAGGTTTCATTGATAACTGAAAAATTCTTAAACATAATATTTTTCAATTCATTTTTAGTGTTATTAATTTTAATTCATTTATTAGATTCTTGACAGAACACTGATTCCACAAAGGGGATCAAAGTGCCTCAGAGAGACAGTAGATGCTGAGAGTTTTAGCAATGTCCACTATTCAGGATGATGGAATCTTTTTTGAGAAGTTGAATGAATCTCATTCATTTTGAAAGCATGAGAAAAGAAGGAAAAAGTTGAAACAAAGTCTTTCTAAGTGATAATCGGTGGTATGGATGAGGAGAAGGCAGGGAAAGGGAGAAAGAGAACTAAGATATGTCATGTACGTGTACAAGATCTCAGTAGTGAATGCCATCATACTCTACAACTAAAATGTATTGATAAATTTAAAATTAAATACAGCATCTTCTAAGACATTCCCAGAATAATTTTTTCTAAAAATTACATAGTAAGATATATGAGGAGATGAGGTCTAAAATCTTTCTTCTACTATAGAATTTATGCTAACATTTTATTTTGCAAGTATTTTTATCTGTGCATTTTGAATTACCTTGTAGCTTTGGTTTATCTCTAGATATATATTAACTTGAAAAACTATTTGCAATTACTATATATTTCTGTTTTGTAAAAACATATGCCCATTATCCACAGCAGATAAGGATAACTGATTCTGCATGACAAGATTAATTTGTCATCTTAAAATATGATTGAGATATATGTCGTTCAGTGCTTAGAATCTGCAGATTATTTGAAATAAATAAGAAAAAATACACAGTGGTTCAGACAATTATAATGGGTACAGTTTGGTCAAGTGGAATGAACTATAAGGAAATATTACTGTACATCCTAGAATGTTTCTAACAATGAGTATGTTCTGTACTTTATGCCCCCAAATTCTAATTCAAAATTATAATGCCAATTTTGATATATGTTTTATGTAACAGTAATTATAGTGAAGGAATTTTTATCATATTTTGGGGAGAATAATTAACTAAACAAGCATTGTCCTTAATTTAGCCAGCAAAGATTTTTTTTTTTTACTTTTAAAAAATTCCCCCATAGAAATGATACAATATTGTTTCCCAAGATCCCCGGTCAAAGTTTCTTTGTATGGAAGGAAAAGTCTGTGTTTTCAGTTGAAATAATCAAATATATCTTAGAGAGTGAAAATGTAACCTAGTTGAAGTTATTTTAGAATTTAAAAAAAAACTGGAACCCCCCAAGCTATCTGCAGAAATAGATTATTTTTCCTAATTTTCTGACTTATAGTCATAGTGCACATAAAAACAGATTTGATTTTCTTAGAATCAAACATAAAATGAAAGCCAAGGCCTTATCGCTGAAACAAGACAGCAGTTTTGCAGAGCTGTGTACATCCTTTGAACTCAGATGACATTGTCTCAGAGGAAAAGATGTTTGATGAGTTTTTTACACTTTAAAGCTCTTGCTAAGGAAAATGAGCTGGGAATCTTTTTTTGGTAGAATTGAAGGGGGTGGATCATTTCGTCTTCAAAAGATGAGGGAAAAAGTGTCATTTTCTATTTCCCTTAAGTATCATTCTTTCAAATACTTGTGTGACAAGAGGTTCAACAGGCTTAGATTTGGAGTTTTAGTTTTCCAGCAATGCATGGAGGACTTAAATGGCCCTGCACATCAAAAGAAAGAGAGACTAAGAAATCCCCTAGAAAGGAAGAAATTGTGTAGCAAATGCTTGAAAACTATAGTTCATAAAATTGCTATAATCAGTTCTGTATCCTGCAATTTAAAAAGAAATTAACAGTTGAAACTTAACACTGAATTAACTAACATTATGCACATCAATTCAAATTATCAGCATTAAACTCAGGGAGAAAGGCTCTTTAGAGATGGAAACATATTTAAAACTTAGTTCATTCCACAATTATAAATCTTGTCTTATATTTTACTAAAGGTACTTTATTCATACAGAGGTGTGGCAAGAATAAGTAGATATAGAGAAATAAAGTTTTTCAGTCTAGAAATAGGGGAGAGAATATGAACTGACAAGTGACTAAGATGATAACCATTTCAACCTAGGAAAGTTAAGACTGGAAAGATTGGATATGTAAAGAGCTGCAAAGAGGCTGGGATTGTGCCTTCTTGACAAGTGAGCGAGGAATTCTTCCAAAATTTCGAAGACAGTGGCAGAAGTCTAGAGGATCCAGGATTCACATCACAGACTTCGTCCGAGCCAACCAGGCAACACCTGCCTCACATTCACTTGGTCTTAACCCTCATTTCCTATGAAGGCAACATGGAGATTGGCTCAAGAGATGATGTTCACACAGTGGGGTTTATGTCCCAATTGAGGAAACTTGAATTTCCTATTTCATATTAAGATAAACCCACCCAACCAACCCTTGCTGTCAATGGGAACAATTTTTTTTTTTAGGTTTTTTGAGACAGGATCTCGCTTTGTGGTTCAGGCTGGCCCTGAGCTCAGCCTCAAACTCACATCACAGCAATCCTCCTGCCTCTGCCTCCCGAGTGCTGGGATTACAGGCGTGAGCCACCATGCCCAGCCCTGTGGTGTGTGGTACTGGTTGCTGCTCGGCATGAGTCTGCACGCCCAGTATGGTATGTGGTTACCAGGGATCAAACCCTTGCACTTGCAAGACAGGTGCCGGAACCACTGAGCTAACTCCCTGGCCAGGGAACAAAAATTTTTTTTAACCTCAGGTATAAAAAACAAAATGATTCTTTGTTCTGAACTAAGACAGTGTACCTCCAGGACTGCTTTTTATAGAGAGACGTTGGGAAATTCTCTAAGGTAAAGATTCCTGAGCCTCTGACCCACAGATGGCCAGAGACACAGCAGTCAATGGAGGACCATCAGTCAATAGGATATAGAAAGTATAGCAGTTTCAGTGGCAGTTTACACAACATTATGCTACTCCCTAAACCACTAAATCAAAATATGATGGGCAGAAATTATTCTTCCATGTGACTTTTAAAAAATTTTGTTCAACTGACTAACTCAAATAAACTGAGTAGGTATATTGGTTGTATTTCTAAGTGACACTGAAGTGCAAGGTCCTGAAAGACATAGATTTAAGTAAGTATTTGGGGCTCTATGTATTTTGAATGTAATTTTAAAGGATTCTCATTAATTTATTTTTATTTACTTGTATTGCTGTTAATGTTTTGGGGAAAAATGCAACACTGTCTCTTTGCCAAGTCTAGCAGATTTAAGTGCTATTTATATTTTCTCTGTGTCCTAATTAATTATTCTAATTTATCTACTGAAAAAAATCAAGACTTTTCAGCCTCATAACTTATTCCTTTATATTGATCTTAACCTTATAGATGAATTTAACAAGAAAGAAATGTTTCCACTGTGTTTCAGTGTAAAATTCTGTAGTGATGTTATAACCTAAAACCATAAAGTAAACTAAACTCTATTTATGAAAGGTATCCAGCCTTTGTATGTTTCAGCCGGTACAATTTTCATGACAAAAAGACATTCAACAAAAATTTATCATGGATTCATGATTAAAAGCACTCAATAAATTTTGTAGAGAAAGAATGTACATCCACATCATAAAGGGCACACTCAAGAGGCTCATAAGTATCCTTCTCAACAGTGGAAATGTTTTAACTTTTTCATTAATATTAGGAACAGAGCAAAGATATCCACTCTTGCCGCTTCTAGTAAACATTTTATTGATGTCATAATTAGAACAATTGGGGAAAATAAATAATATTTATCCTGATATGAAAATAAATTAAATTATTTCTACTAATAATATAGTTTCATAAATACTTCTATAAGGATTTTTGGTAGATTGGTAAGGTTTTCTCTTTGGTAGATAAATGTAGTAGTTTCAAGATACAAAACCCAGGTAAAAAAAAGTCCAGAACCCTACTCCTGAACCATCTGCAGAATAAATTGAGAATATGTTATATTCTATAAGTACAAAAATAACACAAAGAAATATATTTTGTATACAAGATGAAAGATATGTATACTTAAAACTACAAGACACTGGTGAAAGAAATCAGAAATTTTAGACTAACAAAAAGTGTGCTCCATGTTTATGAATTGGAAGTATGAATGTATTAATGTTCATACTACTCAAAGTAAACTAAAGGTAAAATGAAATCTCTACCAAAATTTCAATATCATTTTCATAGAAAAACTAAAAATATTGAACCTAAAATTCAAGTGAGGTCATAAAAGATCCCAAATAGCTAAAACAATCGTGATCAGAAAGAATGAATCACGAAGCATCACAATACATTATTTAAAAATCTATTACAATCTGTAGTAGTCACAACTTCCTGGTACTGACAGGAAAACAAACAGATAAAAAAACTGAAGAGAAAACCCGAAAATGCTTCCACACAATTTTGCCAATTAATTTTCAGCCAACATGCCCACATACAAATGAAAAAGTATAGTCTTTTCAGTAAATAATACTATTGAAACTGGACACCATCATAGAAAAAAAATGACATGTTCTTATATGGGCAACATCATCTAAAAGAAAATACAGAAGATATGCTTGATAACAAGGATCTGGGCAAAGGATTTTAAGATATGTCTCAAAAAAGAGGCACCAGAAGCTAAAGTAGACTGATGGGATTGCATTAAACTGTGACTTCTTGTAACTAAGGAAGTGATCACAGAGTGAAGAGAGGACTGATGGAATGGAAAGATGTATTTGTGGGGAATGCATCAAAGTTAAGGAATAAGTATTCGAACCATATTAGGAGGAACCCAAGCAACCCAGTGTCAGAAAACAAGATCTTAGGCAAGGGACTTGAATAGATGTGTCTCAGAAGAAGACATACATGTTTACATCATCACTAATCATTGCAGAAATGCAAATAAAAATATTAATGAAGTCATGTTCGGTGACACACACAGTACCAGTATGCTGAGAGCCAGGAGGACTGGAAGCTTGATGCTAGCCTAGGCAAACAAGCAAAAAATGTCTCATAATAAGCATCAAAAGGGATGGCAGAGCTGGAAGTAGAGTTCAGTGAGAGGATCTGGGTTGAATATCCAGTAATTAAAAAGGAAATTAATGAGATAACACTTTACACCTGTTAAACTGGGCTTAATACAGATAAAAGCTAACCAGTCCTGAGAGTATTTATAGAAAAGGGAGCTATCTCTTGCTTTCAGTGACCCTTTTGCATCCACTGATGACTTGCATTGCATTCCAGACACTATTATTATACCTGTCTTGAAGTTTGCTAATACGCTTCCTACTAGATTTTTATTTCCTATTTAACACATTTTTTGAATTTTAAATCTTATTTAGACTTTTAAAATTTTATGGCTGATTCTCATAAAAATGTACTGTTTATTTTTTATGGACCACTGGTTTCCTTTAGGCCGTTTGTCGTATTTAAGTCATTTTATTTAATTTAAATATCTCTATTTTTCTGGACTTCATCTTTTATGATGTCTACTTCTGAGAAATCTATTTGTTCTGTTCTTTCTACTGACTTTCAGGCTGAACTTACAGTGTCATTTGTGTGGTGAGGACATCTTTCATTGGGAATGTGGGAGTGAGGCTGAGGTGGAACTTCCACGTGCTTTTCATTTAGAATGTGGTTGCTACATGAAAGTTTGTCATTGTATTCTTCCAAAAGCCATAGGAGCTTTATTCTCTAGGACATTTTGCATGAATTCATGGGCTTGAAGCTTCCTTTGTAGAAGAGATGACAATATTAGATTATCAGAATTAACCAGTTTTCAATTTCTTATAAGTTTTTTTTTTTTCACCTAGAACCCAAGGCATACACAAACTTTCCTATTTTAGCTATTTCAGTTTCTTGTTAGCTTTAGTCACAGATATTTTTTGATATTATCTTTAAGCAGGAATCAGCTCTGACTCATGAGTTGAGACCACTCTATGACAACTTCTGCTTTCCCTCAATGAATGTGCATATCCTGGACACTAGAGAATACAACCTTATCAACCTGCCACATTAGCATCCAGCAAGTGTAACCACTGAGCAAGAAATCTCTCTTTCCATCCTGTTTCTCCAAGAATTGATTTAATTTTGGGGGGCAGGTGAAGTATGTGTTTATGATTTTCATTTATAACTTTTCCTATAGTTTTAGTTGTTTTCTGTGGAAGAAACCCCAGATCAGCTCTCTGAATGGTGTGTCTAGAACAGGAAGCCTTTCCACTACAGCTTGTACTACTTTCTGACGAGAAATGCAGAGTTTCATAAACACTGTGCTTCCTTTTCTCTCAGGCAGTAACTTCCCTGGGGCTCTCAAAATGGCACTGCAGGCCTGGAGGTGAGGCCTGTGTTCCTGGGGCCTGGGCTCCTGTGTACACTCTGAGACTTGCATCTGCAGAAGTATTTTTCTGGCCCCAAAGCTCCTCCTGCAGACTTTTCCTTGTGGACACTGAAACAAATAAAAAGACAACAGCCTGGCCCTTGTTATAAAAGGCAGATGTGTGAGATGAATGGAATATGTCAAGATACAAATATAGACCTCTAACAGAAGTGAAGATGAAAAAAGAATTTGAACAGTATTTTCATTTGAATCTTCTTACCAAGGATAGTGACTGGTACCACATGCATAAATCCAAAGGTGTGTGTTTTTTTTTTTTTCTTTAGGTTGGCATCTAGTGCTTACATAAACTTCCTTTGTTACCAGGAACATGTACTTCTCTTTTTCATTCAAATTGTTAAGAACACTTTTGTTTTGTATTACTCTTTCTTCTGTCTGGACTGTAGTTGTCCAAATATATACATGAGTATTTTCAAGTTGCTTGCTATTATCACCTAATCAGAAATGTCTTACCAATCCTTCTTTTTTCCTTTTCTCCAGTTTCAATGAATTATCAATGTCTAGACATTAAAACCTGTGTCTCTTCCTTTACTAGTTATAATCACTGCTCTAGCAATCTTACATCAGCAGAACTTTTCTCTTTAATTTTATTAAAACCACCATAAAATCAAGCTATAATTCTCTCATCTGAAAAAAAAAATGAAATCAACCAAAATCTTTCTTGTCCACCATCTCACCTCAAGAAGTGCTTTATCTGATTTGCTTATAACTTTCCTCTAGATTACGTATCTGTTGACTTTGCTTAACTTTCTCCTTAGATATCACTGTCCACAGTCATTTTAATTTATTAACATGTCACTTTTTCCTTTGCTTATTGTCTTCTTCATCCCACCTTATGATGCTGTCATTATTCTTCAAGAGACTATACCCCTCAGGCTTGATGCTATATCTAAAGTGAAGCTAATGTATCTATAGTATTTGAATGAAGGAAAGTGTAACTGAGTATAGACTATTGGTTCTGTAATAGCAAAATGCTTGTTTGCAAAAATGTTTCATTCCTTTTTTCTCTTATAAGTAATTTGAATCCAAGCTTATCCTCAATCCTTTATGTTGCTGAGAAATTAAATTCTTGCTGCATTTTGTTTCATCTGTGTTTCTATCAGCCTTTAGAACAACAAAGATTTCCCAGTTTTTTTGTGGTCCACAGGGAAGTTCCTTGGGCCATTCTGAAAGCAGTTGCCATGTTCCCTGTCCAAGTTCAGGGCTGCAACTTGCTTCTTTCTAGCATGATCAGTTTTCATATATAAATATTCTCCTAAGAAATCCAGACAACAAGAAGAAAACCTGTATCAGTCAAATTTCTCAACAATATTCAAAATTTACAGATAAAAGGATGGGAGACTTGTTTGGCTCCTGGATTCAGAGGTGTCAGTCCATGGCCATCTAGCTCAAAGGCAGAAACATCTTGGCAGACGGCTGTGGTGCAACAAATCTGTTTAGGTTATAGTGGCAGGATGCAGAACACAGTGGCCACCCTGTGATTAACATGCCATCCAAATTGCACTCCCAGTGACTCATTTCCTCTAACAGGGCCCTACCTGGTGCCAGGACATTCAGTTGTGAACATCCATAGATGAATCCATTGATCTGGATCCTTGTGATCCAGATTCTGTTTTGAATCTTTTAATCCAGTCAAACTAAAAATTAAGCTTAACTCTCATGAGGTAACAAATGCTAAGCTTCCACAATATTTATATTGAAGCTACCCTTGCATGTCAAGTGAAACATCTTAAAATTTATCTATACCTGCTGCTTTCAAATGATTAATATTTTTTCTGATATCTTGTAAAACATTGTTTCATCAAGATCACAGTGACATCTGTGTTGCTACATCTAAAGGTCATTTTGACACTCTTGTTCATTCATTTGAGGTATCAGCAACATTTACAACTCTCTCATGATTAGGAAACATTTTCCTATAATTTTCAAGACTCAGGAACCTTCATTGTTTCTCCTTCCTTTGGGGCTGCCTGTTTTTCTTCTCTGTTGTTGACTTTTTTCTGTCTTTAATATTTAATGTCAGCCCTGAGTTTCAGTCCTTGAGATTTTCTGTTTTTCAACATGATCTCACTCTACAGATTATCACATCAAGTCCTACAGTTAGCATAGTGTGAAATGCCTGATGCTGATGTTTTCCAATTTGATATGTTTAAACTGAATTTTCTCTCCAAAATCTAGACCTCTACATTTACCTCCATATTGGCCAATTCCACTGAGAGGGCAAATAAACATATCAAATTTAGAATATACTGCTACAATCCTCTATTTACACCAAAATCATCTCTTCTTAAATTATTTCAGTTTCTATTAAATTGGACTTACCCTTGCCTATTCAAGAGAAAACCCTGTTGAGTCAACTGTCAAAATACATCCATAGTTTGACCATTTCATCAATTTTCCTTCTAGCCCCACTTTAGTCCAAGTCCTAGGCATCTCTGCTGTGGACAGTTGGAATAGTTTGCTGAGTGATTCCCTGGTCATTTGCTTACTGCTCTTTAGTCAATTATTCAAAAACAGAAACAATAATTTTTGTAAAATTGTGAGTCAAATTCATTGTTTTCCCTTCTGACCCTTCTTTTAATAAAGACAAAGCAATCCACATGGTCTTCTCAGAATTTTCTCCTGTATTTAACCGTAATTAACTTTACTAGACTCTCTCTGATGTTCATGTCATTTTCAGTCATGCTAGTTGCTTGACTTGCTGCTAGTCACTTGCTGCTAGGTTTTGCACTTGCATTTCCCCTGAATGGAACACAGGCTTTATACTACCTGATCCACAGGGCTAGCCTCCCTTACTTTTTAGTTTTTCTGTGGTTAAACCTCCCGCCTCCAGTGTCTGAATTTAGACTTTCTCAGTATTGCATGTTGTATTTTAGCACTTGAATTTTTGTCCTTACTAATGACTAGTATCTAATAATCTAATCTGACATATGATCCAATTATTATTTGTCTCTATATCTCTTTCTCTGTTTATCTCTGTCTCTGCCTCTCTGTTTCTGTCTCTCTGCTGTCTATCAGTCAATCTGTCTGTCTCTCTCTCTCTTTATCTCTGAGACAGATTTTTCTGTAAACACCTAACTCCTCAGGCAGAGCTTGAAATTGTGATCTTCCTATCTCAGCCTCCCAGAGTGCTGGAATTGTAAGCACATACCATTTAACTAGTATGCAATGCATAGTTACTTTAGTGTAGTTGGCCTGCTATACATATGCCATAAACTTGGAGCTTAAAAACAAAGGAAATGCATTTCTCACAGTTATGGAGGCTGAGAAGTGCAATATTAGAGTCTGGTGAGGCTCCCTTTCTCACAGATGACCCCTGGCTGGATTTTCACAGAGCAGAAGGGGTGAGCTAGCTTTCTGAGTCTCTACTCTAACGACAATGCTCAAACCATGAGGACTCCACAACTCTATCTCTCTCATCTTTGTCATGTGGTGTCTTAACTTTCAGCCTTGGTGATCTTTTCCTCTTTTATTCTATTCTCCTTAATATTCATCTCAAAACATCTATTCTAGGAGTTTATGTGTTTCTCCCTAACTATACATACATAGATAGAGTTCATGTCATTACAAAGTAATCTACACAAAGCCAAGACCTACATTAGTTCTCTTGTGAGGAAAGAGGACAGGGGAGTTTTTCTGAACCATATATCTGTGCCGGCATTGTGTTGTTGGAACATACTGCATGCCTATAATTTTATTTTCCTAACTTTTGCCAGATTACTTCTCAGAATGGCTTCCAATTACAATCATAGCAGCAATGAATGAGATTTTCTTTGCCATGGATTCTTATCCAGATATTTACCATTTCAAAGAGAGCTGATTTAACTTGTTTTATGGTGATTACTACAGAGTTTGTTCATTTCTTCATCCACTGGTTGGATATTAGGGCATTTCTTTTCATGAATTATTTATTCAACTTCATTTGCTTATTTTATAGTTAGTCATCCTATGTTTTTTTTTACTGGTTTGTATAAATCCTTTATAAATACAAGTATTTGCTACCAAGCTATTACTTTTCTATAATGTTTGTGGCTTTACATATTGCAAGATAATCTTTAATTATCCTGTGCCTACATTCATATACTGTTGCTCTTTTCCTTTGTAATATAAAGCAAAGGCACATGTAAAAAGCTTCTATTGTGCAACATATTTTTTCTTATTTTATTGTATCATTATTGTAGTTTTCCTCTCAAATAAAAATATGAACCCAAGAGTCCATGTTTGGATGTGTCCTAAGTTAGGGGCTGACTCTGTTTCCTTCTCTTAGTGAATGTCTCTTGCCTTTGCCATCCTCAAAATAATCTGTTTCTTGGTATCAGTTCTATCATCCATCCTTGGCTGATACTCATTTATCAAATAAGTGAAGACTTTTCCTAGTTCTCCCTGGGTCAGCATTGCATGTGTTTTTAATACTAGAATCATGGAATATGTCAGTATCTAACAGGCAAGTTAGGAATCTTTACTCTTGTATTTCAAAATAAACATAGTACTCTTAGATACTCATACTCCTTTAGAAAATCCAAAAGAAGCTTTCTTTATTTTTCAAGTATCCAGTTACAAGTATAATTGGGATTTTATTGAATAACTTTTTATATTATTTTGGGAACATTTATATATATATATATATGTATGTATTCTATTATATCTAGGAATATAGCATATTTTTATTTAGCACTCATTTCTTTTAATTTCTTTGATGTAGATTTAACATTTAGAAAGAGTTTTATGAATGGATTTAAGTATAATTGGCACAAATGATTTCTATCTGTTTACTTCATCATTGCCACTAATAAAGAGGTGAAAAGGAATGCCAGAAGGGGATGTAGGAATCACCCATTTACAGTTGTGTTGCAAAGCAAGTGTTTAGGAAGGGAAGCAGTGTAGTAATTTAGAACAAAGTCTCTGAGGTCAGAGACTTTGGGTTTGACTCTTGGTTCTGCTCTTTACTAATATAGACAACAAACTAATCTCAGTTTTGTAATGTGTAAAAAATGTATTATAATTTTGTCTAGCTCACAATTTTATTAAACATGAAACAGAGTGAACTTAAAGAGATGAGTAGAGTGCTCAGCTTATCAGAAGCATTCAGTCAATACTGGTCTTTACAAGGAGTGAACGTATCCAGCTGTAGATATCAAAGCACCAACCTGGAGTCTTCACCAAGGTCAATGTTTACCTTTTTAAAGACCAACCCCAGATATAGCATCAACTACCTTGCTTATTTTCTTGCCTATGACAACAAAATGTATTTCTTCTCTATTGAATGTCTCTAAGGACCTACTCAAAGAAATATATTTCTTGTCCTACATTTCTGAATTTAGCTGGAACTTACAAAAGCTTAAATTGGTGAGCAGTATTGAATTTTTTTGATATTTCCTCTTAATTCTAGTTTATGCTAATGAAAATACCAACAATTCTTCATAACATTCAAAATAATTATATTTGTTTTATTTTCCAAGAAATGTTTTGTTTTGAATTTGTGTGTCCCATTTTATAGATAAATAACCTGAATTTCAGAGAACCTATGTAACCTAGCCAAGGTTAAATGAATAACAGGGTCAGAACTAAGTTTTAAAGTTTGATTTCTTTACTCTTCCCGCCATATTTTTTTCTACATTTTCCTCAGTGTGAAGAAGAAACAAGAAGTAATAGAACTCTAGGAATCTAGATGTGTAAGTAGATCCATCTTGGAGTGACAATTGTCAGTTAATAAAATAATCAGCCTAAAATACAAGGTTAGCCTAAAATACACTCAAAGGTAAGTTGTACAGAAATTATATGAATTGACAGAGGCACGTCAGCTTTAACTTGGGCCACGTAGTCCAAATACATGAGTTGTGCTTTCTAACATAGATTTCTACTCCC